>LIAE01006688.1:0-20100 GCA_002287525.1 Diploscapter pachys | reverse complement strand
CCGAAAGTATGCAAAAATCCTTTTGACCTTTCATTAAAGTCCTACTGAAATTTTGCAACTTTTTTGAAGCAGATTTTTCTCAAATCCAGGCAAAAGCACAAAAATAACGAAATTTCGAGGTCAAAAAGTGGCTCTTTTCAAGTTCGCCGAAGATTTAGCAGATGTGAGATAGAACAACGTGCAGCTTGTTCTAGGGGACTGAAAGAACAAACAGAACGGTCAGAGCAAAAAGATACGGATCAAGATAAAGGAAAGATTATCAATGAAATTTTATGGTTAACTCAAAGATTTTCTCCGATAAAATTTCTGAACCAAAGTTTAAGTGTCCATTTTTTCTTTTTAAATCTCCGAAGCTTTGACACAAAGTCAGGCAATTTTCGGATTAACCAATTCAATAGGGAAAAAATTTGAAATTGAACCGAGGCGATTCAAGATGAGATGGAGTTGAAATGGGCAATGAACGACATTGCGGAGAGGAGAGTGAAAAATCTCTGCTCAAGAGAAGAGTCGAATTACAGAAGAGCGTGAGAGAATTGACTTTAGGGGGATTTGGAAGGCAGATATGAAAGGAGAGGGTATGCAGAATCCTGACGAAGTTAGACTGTCTTATTTATATGGCAACTTGGAAACTATATGATATCGCGGAAATATACCGTTATATTACAAAAAAACAGCTTCTCACTTGTCATGTCTTCTTTCCAAACTGCCTTTTTAACGATTCACCATTTTTGGAATATTGTAGGAGGAAGAGAAGCGAATATTAAGAGATGATGAGGGTGAATATGTTAAAGGACCTGACTCCGTGAAGTTGAGGCACTCAAAACCGGCGGACTACTCCTCGACATAATTGAAATCGCCCCCGTTAGATGACAATTCCGCGCAAAACTAGACGAGATTTCCTTATTCGAATTTAGACAAGCCCTTCTGAGAACCTATAGACCGATGGGAAATCAAACAATAGGAAGAAAATAAAAAAGTAATAACTCAAGATGCGATTTTGCACGAAAACTAACCGTGTAATATCTGCTGAAATTTTACAAAGACCTGAAAATGACAGCAAAAGAGGGAGAACTTGCAAGATTTACTCGAAGAATGAACGAAATGCTACAAGGCTAGAAAACGATCAATTCTCATTTCTATGAGTTCTAAGAACTAATGTGAAAAGAATAATCACACTACTCGAATAATTGATATCTGCGGAAATTCGTCATTATTATTGTGCATTTTGCTGTTATAATTTAACAGGTGAACCGATAAACTCGTAAGCAAAAGGTAAATTGAAAAAGTAGCTGTTAGTGGGTGGTCTAAATGAATGTTGTGATGATGATATGTCATTTTGATCAAAATTAATTAAGTAATCCAGGTGGTCATAATTTAAATGGAATAAATTTAGCTAATATTGATGTTTAATTAATGAAAATGCAACACAAGATATTTTTATTAAAAATAGCATGTCGATCTAATGATTGAAGGCTTCAAGAGTTTGATGTGTTTGTACACATGTCCTTGGGTTTGTCCTGCCAAGTCATATATCTGATAGTTTATCCTCTATCCTATCCATGCTTTATCTCTAATCAAAGAGATTTGCTTTTCCTCTCTATGTTATCTCGAATCCGCGCTGCTGTAAAAACAATTCATCTCTTTCAATCAATCAGTACAATCACAGCCTTGATGTATTTTTCGCAATCCACACGGATTTGCACTTGTCAGCAGTTTGTCGCGAGATTTCAAGTGACGAAAATCCGTGGATACGAGAAAACGTGTATCTGAATTTCATAAGGCCCTTTAAAATATTCATTTTCAAATTGATGGTTTCAGTCGAGCAACCTGGATAATAATTCGTTACTTCATTACTTACGAAGTGGTATGGGAAAATATTCCTTCCTGCCTTTCTCTTATACCCTTAACTATGGGTAACGAAATAACGAATTATTCAATTGCTCTTCAATCGTATTATGCAAGATTATGTGGTCTTCATACAGAAAATATTATTAATTTATTCTTGACAGAAAGATTTAAATGGACTAAATGAAGATAATATCAGTTAGTACCATCCCTCAGGAGGATTCCACCCATATCTCGTCAGGAGTTTGTTGGCATTCTCGATGAATAGTCGCTGAGCGTTGATTCGGGTCATTCCCATCAGTTTCTCCCATTCTCTGGCACAACGGATTTGCTTGTTGCCATCTGAAATGAATAAAATGTCTTCTATGGAGAAAAATGATACCGTGATCTCCGACGGTAACTTGCATGTAAAGCGCTTCTTGCTCGATGCGTTTGTCTTCTGAAAGGAAGTTTTCATTTTTTTAGATTTACCTAAACCTGGAATTTCGAAGTTTCCATGTTTTCCCTTGTACCCGGCTCTACTCATCTTGTCGTTGGCATTTGCAAAGTCCTAAAATGTATTTCTTTATCATGAGTCTATAATTACACATCATCATACTACAAATATAAATTTGCGTTAAAAATGCATACATTGCACATGAAATCTCTGCAGAGATACTCTCTATTGACCCTCAGATGATAGATTGCAGAAAGAGGGGGAAGGGGTACCCACCACGAGGGCTGAACAGAAAATTCCGTTTCCGGATTGTCAAAATTTTCATTTTCGTCCAGCCCTGATACCCGCGATATTAACCGTTATGCCTCTGCGTCTTCGTCTGTCCTGCCTTCTCTTTCACTTTTCGCGAATGCGCGTTCCACTCCCCACTGCAATCTATCATTTCGGAGACATTAAAGAGTTTTAATTACAAATTTTTTTTGGAAATAACCTTATCCCTCCACAAATCCTTGTCCTCCTCATGACGTCTTCTCCAATAGGCGGCGAATTCTTTCGCTCTCTGCTCCGCTTCACGTTTATCCATCTGCCATTTCTCCCAACTGAAATTGCCTAGTTTTTACAAAAATCATCGAACGTCAGAAATTTTTGTAGCTTGATTTTGCGTCAGCTATTATAGTTTTGCCCTTAAAAATAGGAAAAATGAACTTCTGCAAATAAGCTTTTTAGAAAGAATGGTTTTTGGCCATTTAAGCTACAGTTCCGAGGTTTTTGAGATTGCAAAAATCGATCTACCGTATTTTTTGTTGATCTGCCTGAAGACGTTTCTTTTCGAATAACTCCATCCTCTAAAACGGTTAGAGATTGAGAGAAATGGGTAGGCGAAATTCAGCAGAACTACAACGTCTTCGAATGGAATGAAATTTATCCAAATCGGTTTCTCAAATCAAATGCAGCTAATTATATGCGGTCATTCGTTGTGATGATGGCTAATTCTGGGGTCATACTGCAGAGTTATCGGTAATAATTAGCCTTCTTTGTCCATCGACAATAGATAATTGCGACATTGAATCATGAGGATTATTACAAGAGCTAGAGATTTGATTTTTTTTAAAATCTAATAACTAAAAAGTCGAACTTCATCTCGATCCAGGAAATTTGCGATTCATGTGAAAATTCAAGTTTCACTTTCAAACAAGTGAGATTGAAATATGCCGATCATTACCATCGGCTGCACTACTGTATGTGCTAGTCAAGAAGCCGACTCGCTCCTACTAACCATCGCGGTCATCATCCCGTATTGCGCTACACTCCCGCTGCTCATCTAGGACATAGACCCGTACCGATTCCGCTCATGCACGCATTTCATCAGGCACCTCTTTACACCCTATGCAGGCAGTCAGGGTTTTGTCGATGAAGGGAAAGGTTGCGGGTCAGTCATGAAAGTTTTGTTATTTTTTATGCTGGACTCTCTTGCACCAAAATTTGCGTCTAACCAAACATTCTCGATTAAACTTTTCACATTCTAGTCCATACCGGCGGCGGCCCACCCGATGTCGATGTCACCTTCGCATCATCGCCATTCACTCCTGGTGTGCTGTGGTGCGTGGTTCCATGCACCCTCCCTACTCTCATCATCATACCCACACCCTAGGCCTTGTGTGTCTGTGCCCTCGCCTCTGCCTCTGCGTCTCCTCCTCCCCGGTTTACTCTGCCATTAGGCTGCCCTCGTCTGGTTGCCGATTCTCTACGGCCGCCACAGCCTCTTTTCCTTGTTTTCACTTCGCGTCAGTTTCAGTCAGATGATCGAAAAATTTCAAATGATCCTTGTTTTTATCCGATAATTATTGGAGGGACGTTCAGTAATTTCCTCGAAACTTTCAAAATTAGCATATTTCAATTTTTCCTGACCGAAATATATTATGGAAGAAGATGAAAATTCTAGCTTTGAAGCACGGAAAAATTATTGAACAGCCACTATGCGAAAATCGAATTCGTTGACAATGGAGCGCATTCGTTCTCTGTTTCAAACGCATTAGTCCCGCCCATTTTTGTTTCGATTTTCAAACTCGAGACATTTTTTTGCATGAACCTTCGAGTTTTCGATTTTTTTCGGGTCAAAATCGCACTTTTTTCAGCTCTATCTCCACACGTACCTGCTCATCAGCAGCCTTTGAATTAGATTAATTGGACCATTCCCTCTTCGAGTGGCAGCAGCACGCACCGAGGCGGTTCCGGCCTGTTTCATCAGGTACAAAATTTTTCAATTTTTAGGCTCAAAATAACACAAGTTTGATCATTTATTCCTCATTAAAATTTGTAGTATCCCGAAGAGCTGGCTGTTTTTATATGTATATTTTGACATTTCGAACCCAGGCTACAACAGTTGACTTCGGGTGAAAAGGATAACATTTGATTTCAGCAACTCCACCTCCACCTCCACCAGCAATCGACCATGTATCCCTCCAACTACGGAGGCGCTCCGTCGCATCAGACCCAGCCCCATTCTCATCATGGCGGAGGTATTGTAAATGACTGATAACATGAGACGAGATAATAAAAGGAGCGTTTTTCTTTTTTTCCCCTCTTTTGAGCCTTGAAAAGCACGCGCTGGATGACATTTGTTCTTTTGACGATTGATTATTTTATTTTCTTTCGTTTTTCTTCGCTCTTTCATCGAATTTAACGGAATTTTCGCGACAGGCGCTTGCTAATTATTTTCCTCCATCAATATTGGTAGAAATTAACCGACTAGTTATCAATAATTGTCCTTAAAAACGTGAAACCCGAAAACGAAATGGGCAAATTACCTAATGAACAAATGCTTATCTCTCGCACATTCTAAGGTTCAAAGAAGGCAGAGAAAGAAAGACGCTCCTTTTTACCTCGTCTCAAGTTATCGGTCATTCACAATACGGAATTTTTCCTATAAATTATCATCATTTTATTATTTCAATTTCTTGCGACTTTCAAGATATCAAATGCGATGCACATTATCGAGGAAAAAATTTCTTCTAATACGTTCAAAAACATGTTCATTCGAAGGCTAAAATAAATTGGAGTTTCATTCAAAATAACGTCATTTGGAGTTTTTCAGATATTTTAATTTAAACATAAATTTCCATTTCCAGGCTACTACGACCCGTCTGAGCACTCTCGGCGGTCCTCTGGTTACCCGCCCTCCGCGGCCTACAATCTGCCTGCCGCCTACAATCAGCAGCAGCAGCAGCACGGATACGGTGGAATGCATCAAGGACAAGGATACGACTGTGAGATGATTTCATTTTTGAAACATCAAAGTTTACGAAATTTCATATTTGTCAGACAGAAGCAGGGAATTATCATGGTTTTTCGAAAAGGATGAACACTTTCGGAAATATTTTGAAATATCGTGTCTGGATATCAAGAGCAGTGAAAATTGGCAAAATTTATGCTCTTTTCGCGCAATAAGGAGGAGTACTCGGTTCACAAATGGAATATTTTCGATTTTTTTCTTCACCAGACTTGCAACTTTTTCTGAAATTTGCCACTACACAACTGCATTGCAATTGCGATTATTTTCTTACAAGTAGTCGGGTCTTTACGTAAAATTTCAAAATTCGAGAGATTTCAAATAGTCTCCATAAGCGCGATCAATAGTTCAATGATGAGAAACGTCCTATTTGAGTCCCATTTGATAAATTCGAAAATTTCCAGCCCACGACTACATGATGGGCCCAGGAGCTAACGCCAACCCGAACATGCGTTGGTCGCGCGGCTCTGTGCCAGCGTCAGCCCCATCTCAGTACCAGGGGCCTCAGGTACGAAACAAAAAAGACTTATCAAAATTGCCCCCTCCCCCCTTTCTAATTTTCATTTTCCAGCCCTTTCTCTCTTTACCTTTAATCGAATTTAAAAAATACAGGTGCAAAGAGGAGGTAAAAGAGTACAATAAGCTTTTATTTCCAGAAACTAATAAAAATACTAAAATTGGTTTAAGGATGCGCTAATAAGAATATAGAGTCTTTGACTTGATCGAAGAATAAATTTTTGGATTAGAAACAAATGATTCCAGGCATCAATGGGCGGTCACGGCTCGGTTCACTACGGCGGTCACTCGATGCAGCAGCAGAGAGTGTCCATGCAACCGCCGCCCGTTCCGTCGCATCCGAGATTTAATCCGAACGCGCCCACCTTCGTGCCCAGACACAATTTCAATCCTGACGCTGTCATCAATCGGGTAAAATCGCGATCTTTTTCGAAAGTTGAAAATGATTTATTCTTTCACGAAAAACAGATTATTTATCTCGATTTTATATTTCATAAAGATTCAATTTTCTAGTAAAATTGAACAAGTTAAAAAAAACTTGTAAAGATTCAAATCCGGAAAGATCGATAATTTTGAAAAATTTGCAGTTCGACGGCCTGAGCGTGTCTGGGCACGGACACTCGATGAGTGGCGACTCCGCGGACTACAGCTCGATGCATGTGCAGCAGGGCCAGGGACAGGGATACGGAAATCCGACCAACTACGGCAATTCCCAGGTGTGCTAATTGATTGATTTGAGAAAGTGAAGTCGATATAATTACTCGTTTTATCTTTGAAAATTCAGTTAGAGGGGGGAATCACCACCATATGAATCCGCTATGATACTTTATTTTATAGATAAAGAATGCAAATGCTCGAGTTTGAATATGACAAATTCAAGCAAAATTTGGTAAACGACATCATCGGCCTGGTCTCGCGAGATAAACGAAAATTTTTGTCGAATTTCGAAATAGAAAATTTGACAATTTTGCCAGCTATGCTCACAAAGTTTTGCTCATTTTCAAAACTCACCATCGGCAAGGAAGTGAATTGGCTGAATAATGATTAGTGAAATTCGCTAGTTTCAGAAAGAGAAATGAGCCGTATCTGGATCAAATGATTCAGCAATGAATGAAAACGCCAATCTTTGCCCCAAAAATTAAGGGCATTTGGGATGGAAATTATCGACCTAATTAGGATGTTTAGACTGAATCAACTTGAAAACTCCTTGATATGTGTATTTGAAGGGTCCCACAATATTTTTGCCAACTCGAAATTCCACCAACATCAAACTTGAAAAAGTATTTGCGGTCTCTACTTATAGAGATTTTTAATTCCCAATCCCGCATTTTTCTATACATTTTAACATAGTACATACATTACCCTATTTGTTTGCTAAAGTCGATACATGCATTTTTAGGAACGACTTAGAGAACATGTCTTTTCCTGAGTATAATCTACGATCTTTTCATTATACCCTAGAAAGTATCCGATAAAAAATTAATAATGTTGAGGGAAAATACAATGACACTTGAAAATGCGAACGTTATTCTCTGCATTTTTTTCGGTAAAATGAAAGTGGATGCGGTATTTGAGTGAAAATGCGCTTCTTTGTATTTTTGTTTACTCATTTTGAAAAACAGACTTGGTTATTCGGAGGGCGACTGTCTGTATGTTGATTGACCTACGAAAGAGGGGGCTTTGTGTTCTTTCTTTTTCTTGTTCTTTCTCTCTCTATGAGCTCTATCTTCTTTCTCTCTCTCTCTCTCCCTCAAATGTCCCCACTATTCGCTTTTCACTCGCTAGCACTGTCCTCTTTAGTTTTTCGAAATATCGATCCGAAATAAGATGAAATCGAACAATTTTAGACCTCGAGCTTATTTTCGAAGTTTTCTAAAAATCATCCGCATCTCCTTTTCTGAAAGGGGGTGATTTTTGAAAATTTTGCAAAGAAAGCGTAGTAATGACAAACAATAGGATTAAGTTTTAGAACTCGCCTGTTAGTAATTTTATCGATTCATCATTTACCTATGGTCTATGAGTAAGAGTATTACAACTTTGCAAATCTCCATGTCACTTTTTAAAAACACTTCTAGTTTACACAAAATAATGGCAGAAGTTAAAAAAAAATCATTGTTCGCACATCAACTTTTTACGCCACGTATTTTTCTTTTTTCATTGAGATTGCTGAATTTCATTGTTCCCAAATCGATAGGGATAGGGAGGGGGTGTTTTTGAAATTGTTCAAATTCGACCTTGCAAAGCAGAGATAACTGCCTTGTTTACGAGGTTACAATCGCGCATGTGATGAAGATAGGAGCGTGCAGGGCGGTGCTGCAAGAAAATGAGAAAAATTAACTGATTACTGATATCTTTTCTCAAAATTTTCTCTATGATTTAATTATCTCTTTTGTTCTTTTTTAAATTCAACATTCGCAAATATTCATCAGCTAAAGCTAAAACTGTCAATCGATGCTCAACATTGTATGTAAATAGTTTTATCAGTTTTTGTCAAACATTATTTTATAGCAAAATGTTCTCTATCAAATTTTAATATTTCCTCGAGTTTTTGGCTTTTTGAAATCCACCCCTTTCATTTTGAAAATGTTCAACAATTATCCCTTTTCAGGCAGCTTTGTTCGGTCACCCGAGCCAGTCCAGTCACAACTCGATGGTGGATTCGCACGTGGTCGGGCAGGGCCAGCCGGCTTACTTCGATGGAGGCCAGCCACAGGACGACTTCGACGCCCTCTTCGAAAATGACGGGGGACAGTACGATGACCAAGTCAGTCTGAAAATTTAAAATAGAAGTTTGCCTTTATTACTGTCGATTTTTGTTGGCGATTAGTTACGGAGTTCTCATTTTGAGACTAGATACTTGATAAAAAATAATAGTATAACTGATCGTTAATTATTGGGTCATTCAATGAGTTTTCTGGACATTTAAAACTGGCATTTTTACCTTGATACTTCTATTTTATAACATTTTCAAGGAAAATATGCTGATATTTTTGAACTCTGAAACTTGTTGAACGATCCATTAGAATCGACAGTAAACCCTCGTGCTTTTTATATTTTTTCTTTGTAAAGATGGTGAAATTTGTTAGATTGGCTATGGTCAAGGTTCGGGTCAATATGTGCCGAGCGAAGAACTGCAGGACGAAAGGACCAAGAGTTCGCATCAGGCCGTTCTCACCGAGGTACGCCAATCTGATTCCTGAAATCAGTGAAGAAAGCTGCAGCTTACAGAGAGACGAAATAGCGGACGAGAGAAATTGATGATAATCGCGCTGAGCGCATGCGAATTTTTAGTTTTGACGAAATCAACGATGAAATCCCCTAAAAATGATATTGAAAATATTTTTTTTCCGAAATTTAGAAAAAAAAAATATGATAAGATAAGCATTTTAAAATATTTGATAGATTTTTATCTGGAAAGAAATGAAAAAGAAGCTAAGAAATTCTCAAATTAGGGAGTCAGTATTCAACATTTTCAAATCCTTATAAAACAAGCGACGAAGGACGAGGGGTGATTTCGAAAACTGCCATAATTAGTGGCGGAATTGAAATTTTCAGATCCTGATCGGACTGGAGCAGCTGTTGGGCGACGTGGACGACTTCGGCAGCTGGTCCTTCGCAATCAAGGAGCGCATTCTCCAGGTCCAGCAGTACAAGGACGTGTGGAAGACCGCCGTCAGAACCATCTGTGAAATGGTGGGGGGACAGTTTTATAAAGAGAAAAAAACTTAGTTGTTCTATTTGTTTATAGAGTTTTTAACATGATGTTTTTGAGTGAGAGAAGATTATAAACATGCCAGGATATTGATATTTTCAGGCCACCGCAATCTCCCCCACTGTGATGATGGCCGGCAACCCGCAGTACATCCTGGCGAAATTGTTGGGCTATCTTGCTGCCGAGGTAAATTTGATTGTTCTCTTAAAGATAAAAATGCGAAATCATCAACTCATTCTATCTCCTATCACACGACTAAATGTTTTGCATTTTTAAAATAGCACGGAGATTGCAGAAAAGAATGACTTCAAGTTGGTCTATTTTTGTTTAAATTTCTTGAATTTCCTAATAGTTTTTTATTCGAAACTCAAAACACCAGTAATTCTTTAATCTTACAAATTATTTAAAATATATGCTTAACATTCTTTAGAATTATTTTTTCGAGTACTTTCTCCTAATTTAGATCCCCTCGTTCACCATGGAAGGCATCATTCCCGTGCTGAAACAGATCCACTCCAATCGGACCGAGCTCAAATCCGATCGTCTCGACGAACGGTGCAATCTGCTCGTCTTCTTCGGCGAGGTCTATGACAAAGTCCTTACTGTAAGTCTAATTTTTTTATCTCTAAGCAAATTTGTATTTTTATTTAAAAGATCTTTCCCCAAGTATTCTTATTTTACATTCCATTTCAGTGAATTATCTTTTTGAAAATTAGAGCATCAAATTTAGAAGTTATAAAAGATATGACAATTTCGTTTTCTAAATAGTGCGAATTTCTAATTTGAATTTTTCAGGAGAATGGAACGAAATTCGCGAAATTCGGTGAGGCGGTTCTGCAGCAGATCAACGACATCATCGACAGGAAGCAGAATCCTTCAATGGTCAACAACGAATCCATGAAGACCGTCATGCAGATCATCAAGGTATGCGAGTTTTGAAATTAAAGAAATACCCCCTATTCTTGAATAACTTTGTCCTTTTTCCTATAAAACTTCTCTTTTGCCAGTGATAATTTTTCAATTAATCTTACAAACATTAATTTTAAAGTTTAGTTTGCAAATGAAAGTTTTAAAATGACGCACTGAAATAAAAAGATACTTTTGAAGGAAATAAAAATATATATATCTTAGTTGTGCGGATACGAGTTGGATTCGACGAAGGAGGGCCAGAACGCACTCAACGATATCCTCACCATGCTGGGCGCCTATGGAGTCGGTCACCCACAGCTGTCGGAGACCATCAAAACCCAACTGCTCTCCCTCGTCGATCTCCGCAAGAACAACTGGGGAGGCAATCGGAATGCCTACAAGTGGGTTTTTTTTCAGTTCGTAGAGTAGAAAAAATGTTGATCACAAATTTTCTTGAATCAAGAAATGTTTCTAAGAAAATTTTACAATACCTTCCTTTGAAATAATGGGAGGTGGTATGCTGCTCTGACAAATTTCTTTGTATATTACGATATAGTGACATTTTTTTAAATTCGAGGTTCTAAAATATTATATAATTTATTTCTTTTTCATTGAAAATTTAGCAGCTACGCTGGAAACGCGGCAGCCCCGTCCGGCTCGATCGTAGGAATGAATGGAGAAGAGCTGGAATTGAACGACGAGGAGAGGGACTTCTTGGAGGCGCATTTCGGCAAACTCGATGGTTAGTATTTTTAAATGTTGTTTTTCCTTTTTAAAATTTCTCATTAATTACTCAACTATATATCACCCTATACATAATGATTATAAAAAAGGTTTATCTTAATTCTATATCTTGATCAACTAAAAATAATCTCATTTTCTTGATTATCCTTACTTGAAAGTGATATTTGGTAAAATATGTCCTTGAATAGAAAATTAAAGTAAAAGATAAAAGAAATAATTCGTTGAAACTTTAGGCCAAACGGAGACAGAGACGGACACGTCAATCGACGACGAGTACGACCAGTTTCTGCAGGAGGAGGAGCTCAGCAAAAAGACCGCGGAGATGAATCTGAAAAAGGAAGACAAGGCTGAGAGCGAACAGAGTGAAGAGAGAAACACTCCCGAGGCGCCCAAGGATGGAGAGGTAGGGATGATTTGAAATTAACAAAAAGATATTTTTATTATTTTCTAAAGCAGGTAGAAAATATTTAGAAAGCACATGAAAACTTTAAATTCGTTAAGTTTATTTTTTGATTTTCTTCAGACCACCCCGCAATAGCCTGAGTCAGAAAATCGGAAAAGCGTCCATTCTAAGGAGTCAGGATCTAAAATTTCATTTAAATAACCCTATATTCTTGTCTAAATCATCACCTTTTCTGTCCTGAAACATTATACCCATTCTCTTGCGCCCTGGAATGAGATCAATCACTTCAAACTCAAATATCTAGATTCTAAGCAATTTAGAGATCAAATCAGATAAATATAACTTGAGTTCCTATTCTCCCCTACTTTTCACGGTTTTATCCAACCCTAAATTTTATCGGTTTTTGAGTTTTCAATAACCACAAGTTCTATTCATTAAAATGACCCTTGTTATCTTTGCATTATTCCTGGATTTTTAGCAAATTTTCAATTGAATAATTGAAATTTTTCTAGAAATTTTCTAAAGAATTCTCTCTTAGAAGATGAATGTAAAATGCGATAGTCATCCCCAAACCATCGTTATCCTTGTTTTATTTGATCATTTAAACTGGGCCATTTTATTTATCGTAAGCCTAAAATAAAAGTTCATGGCCTTATAATTTAAGGGGTCTTCTATTTTAGGTGTACGGTATTCATATTCGTTCGTTCATTTATTTTACTCTATTTTATCCTCTCCTTTTAAAAATTCTGGTTTGAGTTTGAAACATGATTTTAGTCGAAAAGTGATACTTTTCCGTGGGAAATTGGGAGTGAATTTCGTCTGTTTGAAGATCAACTTTTCTGACGAACTTAAAAAGATAGATCTTCAAACGACGGGTTAATTTTATTCGTATCATCAGTGTAGTGATGTATTGGGTTAGCATTGTGTGCATTTTACTTGAAAGGTCATTTTGATACCATATTTTTCAAAGATCGAGCCCTTCAGGTAAAATTAGCATATATCTTATTTTATCCAAACGTATCCCCTATCAGTTATTTTAAAAATGCAAAACTCTAATCTCCCTGTTTTATTTTAGCGGGAATCCTATTTTAGTTTGTTTTATCAACATTTTCCTTTTCATTTTGCTTGGGAAACTCACCAAAATGTGTTTGTGTGTGCAAGGTACAAAAAAAATTGGAAAATCCCTAAAAATCTCAAAAACTTTATACGCGTTTGTGCAGGTTTCAGTGAAATTCGGAAAACTCAAAAAAATTTTAAAACATGGCAAATTTCACGAAACTTTCAACGCATATTATGCTGGTTTTAACGTCTAAAATTGATTTTACTTTCATTTTATAAATTCCTTCCTGTCTGATCTTCAACCAAACAAAAAATTCGAAAAATAAAAATTTTAAAACCGAATATTATTTTTTGTCAAATTGCATGATTTTTTTTCTAAATAATCTAACTTTTCAACTCAGCATGTACTTCACAAAGCATAATATTTTGCAGTTGTCGAGAAAAATACGGAGGCAAAAATGTATTATTCCAAGCCATAAGTAGAGTCATGATAAAAGTGATGATCATGATATAAATATACTCGAAATTTCTGATATTGTTGATGCCGAAATCTTGGAGGTCGAAAATAAATGGAGAAACAATGATTTTAGGCCAGTCTCTCTCCCTTTCGTGTGCTATTTCTCGATTTTTTAACCACTAAAAACTGTGCACCATTTTGCATGCCTCCCAGATTTCAGTATCAACAAACAGCACGGTTATTTTTCATCGGACAATAAATTCCGCTTTTGTAATGTCACAAACACCATTGTAAATCTAAAAATAAATGAAGTTATTAAAATTCTTCTAAAAATGAAAATATTCACTTACGTGTTTATGAAGTCTCGGATAAATCCAAAAGAAACCAAGACAAAATGCAGAAAATATGATGAACAGCAAAGCCTGAAAAATTACAAATCAAGAAACAGATTTTGACATATCTTGCCTGTGTGATCCAATGAAATTGCACGATGAATTTATTTGTGAGGAAGTAGTTCGGCCTTTTCTTTACTATTGTATCATAAGTTGGGATACTTTTCCTGAAATAGCACACACTTTCAAAGTTTTTAAATAGACTTCCAAGATGCAATAAATGCAACTCTTATCGACTTTCTTCACTCAAAGTTCCATTTTCATGGAAAACATCTTTATCTTCCGTAAAAAAGTATAGGAAAACTTACGGATCATTAGTTGGTGATTCTAATATCTCTTGATTATGAGACGATTTTTCGTTAAAAGTCTCGTAGTTTCGAATCGTGTTCGCATTTTGGAAATTCGTGGTTTCTCCATTATTTGGGGCGAATCTAAACACTCTAGAATTCCTGATTCAATCTAACGGAAAACTCACTCATCATCTTGCACATTTCGCCTCAAATACTTCATAATTGCCAATTTGACAAGTGAAACGAATACGATTAGGAAGCAGAAGCCTATTAGTTCAAATTTAGGCTTATACAATAGAATCAGATACAGTTTACCCAAATACAGATCCATAGCTTTGATATAGCTAACTCTTGGCATTAGTCCATTATAGGAAACCAATAGCAAACTGATCGTTAGAATTATTGTAATCAAATCCTAAAATTTCAAGATAAAATAAATCGTATTTCTTCTAATTGAAGCCCCCTCTAGTAGTAATTGTTGCAGTCATACAACTTTGTTATTTTAAACCTTGCAAAGAGTTTGATCCTCGTTATTTTCCGGATGTTTATGTCTGCGGTTACAGTAGGAATTTTAATTAAATAGGTAACTTTTTCTGCTATTCTGGAAACAAGTTCTAAGAGTCCCTTTCACATGCTCAATTAAATATTATAATTAGCCGTCTCGTCTAATCTTCATTGTTTTCCGTTTTATACTATTTCGTCCTCTATATAAGCTCTGTGAAGGGAGCAGTCTTTCTCTCCTATTCTACATCGTCAGCCCTTTTAATTATTGTCAGCTAAAGAAAACAAACTAATTAAATTAGCACGATCTACAAAAAGAACTCGGCACGATAGTAACTAAAAATAGGATTCCCAGAATTCAATTAAAAGAAATACGGTATTTTGAGTTCTCCGATTTGAATGACACTGTACTTATTCTAATTGAAACTCCCTTCAGAAGCGTTAAGATAGAAACCCCGGGATTTTAATTAAAGGAAATAAGGTGCCCTTATACAGGGTGTTTATTCATAGCTTAATAAGTTATTTTTGAATAACTTTCTTTAGGCAAATTATTTTGGAAAACGACAGGCTCAATGTTAGGGGAAAACGAAAATTTGACCCATCACCGGTATGCCCCGGGCATATTGTAACAGAAAAAGGGGCAAATTCATATTTTTTCATAATCCCCCATCCGAGCTGAATTGAATCCCGCTGAGTTTTCCAAAATAATTTTCTAAATAAATTTATTCAAAAAAACAAGTTGTTAAAATATGAATGAACACGCCCTGTATTTTCAGACCTGAATGGCGATCTCCCGGTCGACCCACAGCGAGACCCAAGCGACGATGACTAAGGCCGTAGCTGGAGCGATGATCTGCAGGAAGTAGAAACCCGCAGCTCGATCAAATACCAGACACAAGTGCAGACGAGAATAGGTGCCTGAATTTTTTTTTTTTCAAATTTCTACCGGCTTATAAATCATGACTAGTTTTTTTTCTTTCTTTGAATTGATTGAATATTTAAGGCATCCACAAAGAGCATGTAGGGGAATGAAAAACGCATCTGGCATATTAGATTTTTATCGATTCTCATTGGAATTTGTTTTTACCTATTAGAGCAAATTCAAAGAATAAAAGTACGTATTTTGAGCAAAATTCGAGGTTTTTAAATTTATTACCTGTCGCATAGGTCTCATTCCGACTAGTCACATAGGCTTTGGAAATAACATAGTCCGGCAAAGAAAACTCGAGTAGTTTGAGCGCCTTGAATTCGCCTTCCGACCACATGTATTGGACTTGCTCGAAGGAGTATCCATAACTTTCGAAATCGATTTGACAAAGCTGATAATCGTGAGGGAAAGCCGAAAGATCCATGTTGCACTTCACGATTAGAGACAGACGACGTGAATAGAGGATGATTCCGTTGTTGCGTAGACTGAAATGCACTACATTATTTTAATTTAGCATAAAAACTACTAGAAGTCTCCCTAAATTCGAAGTTCTCCCATAATAGGAGTTCATGACCTTCTACTTCGATTTCGCATGATGTTAAATAATTTGACTGACTTACTAACTTACCGTAAAAGCGACCGATGACTCATACTAAGCGGCTTGGGATTTTTCGAGCTGATTGCATTCGGCACGAATGTATCAGGATGCCACAAGTAACTCACGTAACTTTCGTGGAGCGCTATTTCGGACTAAATTTGTTTAAATTGATAACTCGACAACAATTTCTTCTGGAGCTCCACAAGTCCTACCTTGTTGCGAAACTTGTTTGTATCCCAGATTAGTCGTGAATCTCTCCAAGCTTCTCGATAGAATAGCTCGCAAGCAAAGTCCATGGTAGCTTCAGTCACATCGTAGATATTCAGCACTACGATGGACACGTTGATTTGCATAACGTCTGAAATGAAGTTTCTGCTCAGATTATCGGCTTTAAACCTACCGTCATTCTCAGGCAATTGGCGATGATCATATTTGATCCTCTGGAGAAATTTTAGAAAATCTCGGGTCTCTCTGAAAATCGGCCGAATTTTGCAAAACATTTGATTTTCAAACCCCTGTTCGTAGATTTGAGATCGATCAAGTGAATCAATAGGAGTCCCCGGATCTGTCGTTGTTTCATCGCTGTCGTCCTAAATTTGTTTAATTTAAAAAATCAGTCAAATTTTTTCAAATTCTAAATTAACCTCAAAATTGTGGTCCCCATCTCGTCTGTAGGAATGCTGTTCTTTCTTCGAGCGACCTGGACTCCTATCGTTCATAAAGCTCTCAAATTACGGAATTTTCAAGGAAAAATTTTGAAAATTACCTGACTTGCATCTAGCAGCAAAATGAACAGAAAACTAGTCTTCAGTGCGTGTGCATACATTTGGCCTAAATTATGGAGAAAACTTTGAAAAAAAACGAAAATTTGGCTGGAAATATCCAGAATCCACTAGGGAGAACTTTTGGGGAAGCTCATTCAGAGCCGGAAAAAAGGTTATGTTCGCTATCTTTCGGCAGTGAGCTAGAGAATCGGGCAATGACCCGCCCACTTTTTGCAAGCGTTTCCTACTTCACGTTTTAAAATAATTGATAATGATATCTACCGATCATAGTGTACTATGTTTCCAAGATTCGCTCAAAAATTCACGGAGCCACGAAAATCAGGTCCATTTTTTATGCAACATGTCTTTCAACTTAAGTATTCAGGCGTTATTTTGGTATCAAAATGCCTTTGATACAAACTTCAAAATGCAATTTCTCAAGCTTCTAAAGCCAAATTCAGCTAAAAATTGTGTTAAAATCGAGTTTTATCGGTGCCAGACCACAATTGAACAAATCTGATGTATGACCAAGTTTCATACTTCTTGGTAAAAATAAATTTCAACAAATTTCCGACCAGATTCGAGGTGTTTTGGTCCATATGCTATATTACCCAATTTTTCCTTGATCTGAGCTAAACTCCCAGAGGGATGTGAATCGATCTCATATCCGATGTGTGCTAGACTAAACACAAACAACAACTGTGAACACTTTTTTTCATTTTCAGGAGAAACAGAAGAAAATCGCATCTGATCAATCAAGGGAGCATTTCATGAGATGAAAATAACATTTAAAGGGTAGCCAAATAGTACGTATGTAATTTTTCAGTGTGATGTTAGAAGTATAAATCTGCTAAAAAATATTTAGGGTGTAAGTAGCAAGAAGTTTATGATAATCTTCCTCTCTAGAACTGTTAAGAATGTTTTTCTTCTTTTCAGAAGTAACAAAACAAAATAGCATCAAATGAGAAAATATACGGGTTAGAAGACAACTGCTTGACTTATCCATTAGCCGACAAGGTGTATTTCCAAACACATTATTCATTGTTGTGAGGTTTGCTAGGAGAGGTTTCCTCTCTAATTGCTCTCAAATTCCTCCGGGATGACCGGTGGTTCTCGGAGGAACTAGAGAGGATAACTCAGAGTAACATGAGAATGATGCTCTATAAATTGATTTTTTAGATATTTTTACACCCTGCCAAACATGATCTCCTTTCGAGAAATGTAAAATTAAGGCATGCATTTGGATTGATAAGTTCTAGCAAGTTTTCTTTTAATTCTAACATTCAATGTCGATTCTTTTTCTAAAGGACTACTTTAAAATTTATTGAAAAACGTTCACCAACTTCCGAAACGTTTTTCATCATGGATTGAGCTGAAATTGAATATTACGACGATATCTTCAGAAATATCGAGATATATTAGGTGAAGATTCCAAGTCTCATGACAAGATTAGAGGGCGCAAATGGATTTTGGAATGAAAAGACTGGTGGATAAAATTTGTCCATATAAAATTTCGATTTTTACTGACTCTGGAACTTTTCCCGTTGTACGTACTAATTCCAAATAGATCTATTGAATATAAAATATAATAATTTTATTAATAACAAATATCGGTGCACAGCTGTTTGTTAGCAGTCAACTGGTAGAAGAATGAATCTAATGAGGTCCAATCTCATCAAAGAGATAGAGCACAAAAGAAGCAAAGAATAAAACAACTGTTGATAACTAATTATCCGTTCTTCGCTGGCGACACCCGTTTTCGAAATGGATAATCCTATCGAAAGTTCTGACGTCAAGAACATGTCTTCCGAATTCCCATTTTTCGTCAATTGAATTTTCGTTCAGGATTTCCATACATTCAAACGATTGAAAATTGCTCAAAATCGTCATTTCTCATTCATTAGAGATGAAACAGCATGAATCAGTGGAAGAAATAGCAGGAATGAGTGAGAGCCGATGCATTTGCTCGCTTCAGCTTTGAAATAATGTATCCTAATTTTTATTTTACAACGGGAAAACATAAAATCGGAGTGTCAGAACTTCCCCAGATGTGATTTTGGTCTGGAAATAACCGCAAGGCTTCAATCCATCGATTACTGTTTGAAAATTTTGAAAACTTGGGGATCGAAAAATAGAAGTCCATGGACGTCTATTTTAGATTTAACGTTTTTTTCTGTTATGACAAGCCAAATATTATGCTCAAAATAAAGGTATTTTCCCTCATCACTCTTGGATGTCCTCGAGGGTTGTCTGTATCATGTGCATTGAAGTTAAATTATTATTTCACATTTTATGGAGTAAAATTTCTATATCAAATCTGAGATTACTATAATCAAGCTTTATTTTATGTTAATTTCTCCACTTCTCGCCATTTATTCGTTTGTGGATCGTATTCTTCAATGGCATCACAGAAGTTTATCGGATAGTATAAACCATCACTTCTATTCTCGGTATTTTGAAATCTAAGTTAATAAATATTTCGTATAAAGATATGAAAAATCTCAGCTTACCCTCCGATTGCATATAGTCCATTGTAAAAAAACTTGACAGTCGCAGTGCCCTTCGCAAAGGGGGCGGTGCGAACAGCACGCTTCCCGCCCGCGTCGCAGCATGCATTGCGAATTCATTATTCAAACTGGATTTCCACTTTCATTTATTTTTTTCAACGTTTTCATCCGTGATTTTTAGAATTATTCGATAATCATCGATAATTAGGACATAACTACAGAATTTTGCTGAGAAATTATGCTCAAGAAGTAATTTTATCGAGAAAAACGATAAAAAGTCACGGAAAAAAACGAAATAAACAGAAAACTAAAACCTGTATCTGTAATTATGTTCCAAATATCTGCTAATTATCGATAATTATCACAATTTTGAAGAAGAAATTCAAAAATCTATTGAAAAATAATTTTCAAAAAAAATCACTGCAAATACGAGAAAAATAAATGAAAAGTGGCTGTTCATTGAATCACCTAAGGGTAATTACCGCTAATTATCGATGATTACCGAATAGTTATAAAAATTATGGATGAAAATGTCGAAAAAAATAAATGAAAGTGGAAATCCAGTTTAAATAATGAATTCGCAATGCATGCCGCGACGCGAGAAGGGAGCGTACTGTTCGCACCGCCCCCTTGTGCGAAGGGCACTGCGACTGTCAAGTTTTTTACAATGGACTATAGTCCAAGCCAACTGTCCCAGGTCTTTGAATTCGGGATATTCGCAGATCAACAATATAATTTCGACTGGTAAAT
>LIAE01006685.1:94473-123287 GCA_002287525.1 Diploscapter pachys | reverse complement strand
TGGAATTCTCGAAGAAGATCTGCTGCATCCAGGACTTGGCCTGCGTCACCAACTGCCTCTTCGGCCTGGTCAGCAACATCCCACACAAGGCCATCGACCAGTTTTTTGAGGTTTGCCATTTTGTATGATTAATTGATCATGATAATGTGCTTTCTCTTTCACTTGTTCTTCGAAGCCCTCTAAAAATTGATTAAAAATAATTTTTTTCCTTGCTTTGCAATATACTCTTCAAAAATTTACTCTGATAGGATTGTCGGGAATCATTTCATAATAATGCAAAGATAAAACTCGTCAATTTTTCTGAAACATGTTGTCAGACGAGTCGAAACACTGATGACGTAGCAAATTGCAGCGAGACATGAAGCCCCTGAAGAGAGATGGCTTCTGCAGTCTGCACAGCTCTCTCCTCAAGACGCAGGATCGACTGCACTGTCCACAGGCACACAACTTCAGATTATTGTGAGTCAGCTTCATTATAATGTCATTGGAAATTTTCTCTACATTTTCATTCAATTATTTTCTGTTTGCCCTTTTCATTCTTCTGAAATTTTGGACAAGAATGACAGACTAAAAATAACGTGTGAAGGAGGAAAATTAACAATCCATAACTCCTAATTAAAATTCGATTATCCTCATTCCAATCACTTGAATTAAATCGATCTGATCATTTCAGCCACTCGTTTTGCTCTTTCGCAAAAACGGCCAAGTTTAATGGATTTGATGCTCTGTACGACAAGTCAAAGCACGATCACTGCATTGGATTGGAAGGGAACGAGAATTACAGTATGAAGTAGGCGAAAATGAGTGAAATATACCAATTTTGAAGAAAATTCTGCATATATATGTTTTTTTTTCTTTCTATTATTAAAAACACTTGGAAACTAATGTGTATTTTGCAGCGCGCCAGTGGCAGATCAGGGGAAGAGCGATGTGCAGCTGGACTGGCCCCATGAAGTCGAGGACTATGTGGAGAGGGCTACTGAAGGAGAGGCACAGGACGTCTCGCCCAGACAGTCCATCGGCAACTTCCTCAATGCCAGGTTCATCTCTGTCGGAACAGCTCTACACTTCAAGTTAGTATGATCTTCGTTACTTTATAAGGTTCACAATGAATGCACGGTTGTTTTTTTCATCTGTTCCCTTCTATATAGCTAGATCTCTCAATCTTCTTCTTTTGGAAAGAGGAAAATGCTTTGACTTTTGCGTAACTTTGATGATTTTACGACAAATTCATAGAGAAAAAAACGATTGGTTTTGAACAAAACTGGAAACAAACTCTTACTCGTTCAGAATGAGGTCTCCGCCACCCATCCATCGCTCGGCTGTGATCGGTATGAAGATCACATAATTCACCAGGATGATGATTTTTATTTCAGGTGTGCCATCCTATCTGAAGATGATTGACGTGAGGAGGAACTTCGTGATGAAGGCGATGAGCAGCAGGGACTGGCATAGTTACGGGACGGAAAGCAGTAAGTAAGCATTCATTCGAAATTCATAATTTTCTTAAGATCTTTGTTAAAACTATTTTCTAATCTGTATATTTGCTAATAGATTTTTAAAATTTTGAACTCAGATTTTCCATTTTCAGATAACGAACGGGCACATCAAGCAGACTGAAGAGAAGCAATAAACGAAACATTCTCCTATTCATCCACCCACTATTATGCATCTTCATCTGTCCCCACTTGTCTAATCAGTCAACGACAACAATAAAAGGTCAATTATGCCATTTTGAATCTATGTCTATATATTTTAAATGTATATTTTCATCATATTATTTCACATCGTTTTTTAATAATTATTTCATTAGCATTTCGGTTTATTTTTCCGTCTGATTGAAGATCATAGAATGACTGAACGTTGAAAGCCATTTTTCTTTAATTTATTCAGATATTTTACTATCATTTCTACAACAAAATTGTGATATCAATACGATTTCAACTGAAAAAAATACTCGTCATCAAATTTGGCCCTTATTCGGCATTTTCATTTTTGTTTAAGAATGGAGCAATTTTATATTTATCAGCACCAGCTTTGGAGAGGATTTGTGGTAGATTTATCATTTTCTTGACGATTTGTTTCTGCCACGATTCTTCCCTAGATTTTTCCTCGCCAATTTTAACTGTACTGTACAGAGCTTCTCACGATTCGGCTCATGTTTGCACGAAATTCACTTTAGACCCAATGTAATATGGGAATTTTATCACGGTGCTACTTTTTCCAAATATCATTTTCAATATTTAGTTCGGAAACAATGTTAGATTCTAAGAACATAATAAATGGTTTACATGAAGATCAGAAACGTTTATTCTTCAGAAGGAGATGATTGGTTCATTCCAAACATCTATATATATTTTTAAAAATTTTACTGATTTGTGGATATTAGCACGAAAACATACTGTTCTATGTGAGAGCTACAAATATCTATTTTAGCAATTGAGACCAGTTCTAATTCAAGACTGCGAACGCTCCTTAGAAGGTCAGTATGTTTTCGATTCGTATTAAAGACGCACCCGTTATTTTTTAAATTTCGCAAAATATACAAACTAGCGAATGAATATTTGAATATTATGACAAAACTTTTCGCTTCAATAGGAGGAAAAGATATTCCATTCTGACTGCAGAAAGGATCGAATAGAACGTCTCATGTCAAGTGACAAGAAACTGCCATTTCTAAACAGGATGTCAATTTTTGACAATCAAATTTCCAGACCGAATCACCGATGCCAATCAGAACATGCTGACCGTGTTGGACCTCTTCCGTTGCACAGGCGTGTCTTCATCCAGCTCATCATCATCATCCAGGTAAAAATAGTTCTTCATGGTTCCGTACTCGTTAAATACTCGAATTCCAAATGTACCAACCTAGAAATTCATAGTATCGATATTTTTCTATAATATTGGATTTTGAAATTTAATCTGCTTTTTTCATCGAACAATGAGAAGTTTTCCTCATGCATTTCCGGTCTAATTTTCTCCAATCCCTACCCAAAGGCGTACAAGGAAAACGCGTTAGTAAATAATTCTAACGCAAAGCGCACTTTCTGGGGTAATTTTCAGAACGCAAATTCCAAATTCAGATTTTGTACACCCCCGTTCCTACCGTATGCCTTCTTGTATGTCGACACGACATTGTGATATTTTGAAGAATCTCATCAATAGGCAGACCAGCCGTTTCGAGCATCTAAAATTTAAACTTCTTTCCAAAATCTTCGCTTTTTCAGTCTGACCTGCATGTAGAGAATGATAGCCATGGCAAAACATGCGATTGCGCAAAAAAAGAAGAAACTCGATCCGAAAGTTCCTCGGAGGGTCGGGAAAATGGTCACTTCCACTGCGGCGATTGCCATCGGCGGTACTTGAGTGTACTGTAAAAAGTCTTACTTTGATGGTTCTTTGCAAGAACTTACCAGAGAAATTGTAGCTCGAGTATTGTGGGGGCAGATTTCTGACATGAGAATTGGCGCCATTATCAATAGGCCCAAGTTTACTGCCATTTGGCCGAGAATAGCTCCTCCAACCGCAGTCAGCCAAATCAGAGATGACTAAATAAAAATTATTAGGATTTTTCGCATGAAAAGAAGATCAAGTAGGCATTCCGTTGATTTTGCTCGCTTTTTCAATTCATTGAATAAACCTTGATTTGTGTTGAGTTGACTTAGACTCAAGTGTGAGCTTGCAAGTACCAGATTGGTGACAAGGATAAGCCGGACACAGAAGAAGGGGAACTGTGTTCGTTCAGAAATAGCATGCGTTGCAACAAAGCCCCACCCCCTTTCACTGTCCACAGGTAGGAGGTGCCGCATTTATTTTTATCTTTTACCAATTTTATGCTAATTTTTGTTTTTTTTTCTTATCAGGAACAGATGAAGGACCCAATAAGGGTTTTAAATGGGTCTTTTATACAGTTTCAATGAATTGATAGAAATGGTCGATGGTCCCTAGAGTAAAGGAAAAAAAGTAAATTTTTTCATCTCCTTTCTTGATTTAAAAAAAAATGTTATTGCTAAAGGGAAAACAAAGTGCAAAATGGTATGAAGAAGGACTTTCTTTCCAAAATATATTGCTATAGAAAGATTATGCAAACCTCATAGCCAAAATCCGTAAAGGTCTGTGCCAATCCCAGTCCAATCCATTCCACTGTGCAAAGCAATGTGATTGTCACGAATATCGGTCTCCTTCCAATTCTCTCGATGAGAATAGGCGCGATAAAGCAGACTGGTACAGAAACTGCTGAGATTATGAGCATTGCCGTTGTCGCCTAACTTTATCGTTGTTTCATTTCGTTACAACTTTAGCATACTTCACTCTGTGTCAATCCATAAGAAATGAGTAATCTCAGAAAATACTGAGTCTTGATGTTGAATGCTGAGAATACTGGCACAATTGCGCATATGAAGACTAGGAAAAACGAAAATCTGAAAATGTCATGATGATTCTTAATAATTTTCTTTTTTTACCGATAATCGTCATGTTTTAGTATGCCGCAGATTTTCATGGAGTCCTCTCTCAGCGACGCATTCTCTGCGTCCATTTCAAATATCGCCTCGTCTGAAAGGAGGAGAGAGTGATCGCGTGGTATAGTGGTTGTTTGTTAGGTCTTTAGAGAGAAAGACTTGGCCCCAACCACACTTTACGTTTCAAAATAAGCTATGATCGATGAATATTTCCCCGGCTTACCCCGATTCCCATGGTGAAACGCTATTGCTGAGCTTATTTTGACACAGTAAACCCAAAATATTCTTGAAAAATTTACCGATTTCAACATCTTTGTTGTCGCCATAGTAAAATCGCAACGATTTTCGTGCAGCTTCTTCATCACGTTTCTAATGGTCAAAATTATCGATTGTTTAGGAAAATCTTTTGATAACTTGAATGTAGAGCTGTTTCGGGCTTTGTGGAAAGAATGCAGCTATTGACAGGTGTAAAAGGGCCATTAGCGCGGTCAAGCAAGGCAACAGGAACCTGGTTTTATGACCTTCGGAGTTGCTCTTGAAGTCTAGCTTACCATAAATCGTCAGTTCCAATGAGAGTAGGTAAACAGAGTGGAGTGATTAGCAGAAGGGTAATTTGTCCTCCAGAATTGATTGCTACTGAAGAAAGACCTCTTTTATTGTCCGGAGAGCATTCGGCCATGTAAATTATCAGAACCACCTAATAAGAAAGTTGATTTTCACGAAAAATTCGAAAAATAAACCTTCAATCCACCGACGACCCCAGCTATGAAATGGCCGAAAATGAAAAATTCACAGAAACCAGTTAAGTGAGCCGAGAGCATCGATACCGAGCCAAGAACACCCAGAAAACATCTGAAAACTTTTATTTAGGCTATTTTATAGTGCGTTCAATAGTTTTGTATCATTTACTAATGGTATAGTGATCCAGCTGAAAACATTTTCACACATTACGGTGGCCATGCCATAAGTGATTGCTAGGTTTCGTCTAGATCCTTTCACCGAAAGTAGGCGAACAAGCGGAACAAAATTCCGTGAGTGACGCAAAACTTTTGAGCATTACTATTTATTATTGACCTTAGATAGACGGCAGTTTCTTTTCGGCCTAAATTGTCCATCAACCAGCCCATCGAAGCAAACCCGACGAGAAGTCCGAGGAACATTGCTGACGCTGATAGTGAGAATAGAAATTCAAAGCTAAGGTACGAAATATTTTTTGCAAAAAAAAAATACAATTACCGTTCTTCAGTAATCATTCCATAATGGCTGCTCAGACTTTCATTGAAAAATCTGAAAAATATCAAATTTAAATCTTGATGATTCCATCGCTCCGACACCTTCTGATAGGCACATTGAGAAGGTTGAAGCAACCCATCATTGCGTCACCAAATTGGGCGAATATGGCATGAACGAGAGTGACCAGGAGTAGCCGATCAGCTACAGGATACGCCATCTCTAAAAAGTTAATTCTGCAAGAAATAGATAATTTCTTCAGGGCACGAATGGAAGAATCGCCGATTAAACTGACAATTCACAACAAAAATTGAATAATGGAGGGGTGGAGGGGTGAAGGAACAGATAAGATCGATTGGAAAAAAGTGATAAGTGGAAGGAGCAATGAGAGCAATGAAGGCAATTCGCTATGACGAGGAAGGCAACAGGAATTGTGACCGCGGTAAACTCATCACATAATTTTAACTATCCAAGATCGAGGAGCTTGAAATCATTTGCTGTCCTATCGATTTATCAAGATCCTTGTCTTTGGTCAACAAAATGGGTGGACAAATATTTTCTTTAAGGTAAAATTTTGATCTTTGAACTTTATCAGAAAAAGTCGCTAAATAAGCAATGAAAAAATTTGAGCTTGGTTATTAAAACTACCTGTTTAGAATATTGCAAAGAAGGCTTTTGGGATGCAGATAAACCCTAAGGAGAACTTTCGTCAGATGAAGAAAATAAACGGGGAGTAGGTCGCAAGAGAGAAATCATAGTTATGATACCAGGTCGCAATGACGGAAATTCTAGCTAACTACAGACTATAGAAAGAAATTTGCTTAGAAAATATACTGGGGTAGGTCGCAAAGGATTTCTAACGATCAGCCTCCGTAGGTCTGGATGCAGAATAGTGAGATGAATTGATCAAAGCGCAGATTTATCAGCATCAAATTGATGAGACCATCATTTAATTAGCCACTACCAAGCACACCATTTGCACAACATCGCTTTCAATAAACACGTAATGATTACTTTTAAAGATCTGGCTGATAGGCTCAGATCATGTGCCTTGACTTTTAAAATTGCCATTTTCGTATCAAAGGTTAAAATTGCTATGAAAAGCGAATTCAAATCAATATCTTTAAAAATGCTAACGAACTTAATAAGACCACCTAATAAATAATATCAATTCGAAGAAAACTACTTTATTGTGCTTGCACCGAAAACTCCTATTTTATCTAGCAATAAGCTGCTATCAGTTCGAAAAAATTTTCTGCTAAATTGTGCCCTACAAATAGATAAAGGCACGACTGACCATTGAATATTGTTCGTTTGATTTGTAATTATAAAAATTGAGTTATTATTGATTCAGACAAAATTTGCAAAATATGAAGTGGACATGTGAAAATCATTTGATAATTTATATACACTTGATAACAACATGTCAAAACATGAACAACTTCAAGATTTTCGAAAACAAAACAACGGAATCATTTAAAGTATGGAAAAATGTTCAGATCCCTGAAATGTGGAAAGATCAAAGTTTTTTTCAGTTTGACTATAAAATCATAAAATGAAAACTTCAGTCACAAATTTAGACGATAAGCTTCTGATGATAGTAAATTTGGAAGGTTTTGCTCGTGTCAAAGTGGATTATTTATTGGCAAGAAGTGAGATAACAGTAAAAATAAGCTTGTAAATTTTACTAAAAATATCAAATTAAAAATGGCAAAAATTCAAATTCAATGAAAAACGGAAGTAAATAAATTTTGGGTCTTGACCTTGTTAACTTTCCTCGTTGAACAAGATAAGAAGTAAATTTGAACAATGAAAATGGGCGATTCAAAGTACGTCAGCAGAAAACTCATGACTGAGGCGTGGGAAATATTATTTATTTGCACTTCTAACGTTATGATTTCATCCAGTCAAACTGATAAATCTGAGCATCGTTGATTAAATTTGCATGTGGCTATTCACATGAACTGATCATTAAAGATCCACTTTTAGAAATTCACAGGATCTAATCAATGAATGTGTCATTTTGCTAAACAAAGAAGTTCATAGCCCATACAATTATCAGGAGCAAATCACCTTGTCTTTATCTGAAAGAAATAAATTTTACTATTTTGCCAATAGTCAGTAATCTCATTGTTCAGACGATTTTGGTCCATCAGGAGTTCATGTTTAACTTTATTATTAGACACTATCTTTTGTATTCATTATCTATTGTTCAGAATTCAAGGAAGAAAACGAAGTGATAATTTGTAACTTTATCAATTGTTCTCAAAATGAGTCTGACTTTCATTGACGCTTCAGTGGTTCTGACTTGTCTGATTTATCTTCGAAATTCGTCTTCGCTTTATCCTGCGTCCGGTTTCTTCATTTGAGGTTCAAATTGTGATTTTTGTCAAAACGACGAAATTGTGAAGAGTTTCTGAATTGGTAAAGAGGGGAATCCGTCGAGAAGACGCTTGACTGCGTGCATATGCCATGGAGTCATGAACCTATCCATGCACATTTGTCACTTGTCTTCTTCCTTTCATCGCCTTCCATTCTCATGAACTAATGAACTATTCTTTTGGTTGCTTGCTGTTCTTATCTGCCAACCTACAACATAACCAAGACAAAAATTCAGCACGACATTCTCATTTCTCATCTTTCTCTGCACGTACTTTTCAACAAAAATTACAAACTAAAACTGCAAAAGATATATACGAGTATGCAATAGACGAAGAGGTGAATGTAATGTCCATAAATGAATGAATAATTGAATGGAAATGTGAAGAGTCATAAGAAATTGAACCAAATGAATGACAGAAATGCATCTATGATGCAGCAGAAAAATGTCGACCAAATTTCATCAAAGATTTTACTGCCTGATAATTTGAATTCTAGCTGAAACGTCTCATTTTATTATCGCTGGCTGATTTGCAAATTCGACCGGCGTTCTTTCCCTGCCGATCTCTAAAGAAATGAGAACTGCCTTATCTGATTCCTTTGCACAAAGCAGCGCTGGACACTCGCAAATTAGCCATTGTGCTGCGAGAGGCTACTCGTTTGAGAGGCCGCAGACGAATTGGACAACCGGATGAGAGACCGGAAAGCGGAAGGGGAATCCGGAAGATTGGAAGCGGAAGAATTTGGGATGAGTTAGGATGGGACGTGGAACTAGGAACTAGTCCGATAGACTGGTACTGGACATCAGATTAGCAGATTTTTCCAGTCAAAACAAGTGCCGTCACGATTTGTAAACAGATGCGTCATTAGAGCTGATATGGCTTGTGATTGCGTGATTTGGTGATTGCCCTCTTGTCCATCCAAAGTGTGAGTACATCTGCCCGGTTGTACTTCTCACTCTCATGGCACTCACAACTTCGTTACTCGCATCGCTTCACTTGTTCTCAAAAGGAAACAGATGAAGAGATGAGGAAGGATAGGGATGGATGAGGATAGAGGATAGGGGGAGGGGAGGGAGGATGAAAAAGGAAGAGAGGGAGGCACAGATCTGCATGCTCTGCAGCAGAAACAGCTCATGTTGCACAGAGTTGATCGCCATTATTATCCCATTATTCAATTTCAAGCTTCCATACCTGGTTGCATATTTCAGATCGTCGGAGAACGTTATTTTGGCTCTCGAATTTATGGATCTTTCAAATCTCTAAACCACTTTTGGTTACAATTTTCGTTTTTTATCTTTACTCATGTCCACGCCGTTATAAATTTCATTGAATACACAATTTGTAGGAACCTTTATTCCATAAATATCTTCAATTCCGATATTTTGAACCTTCCAAAAAGTTCCCCTCGCCCCATTTCATTTTCTGCAGCTAATTTCACTATCCAACCAATTTAGTTTTGCGAAAAATGTCATCCACTTCGAAATTGACTTTTTTGTGGAAGCGACGACATTTTGTTTCTCTCGCTCGTCGAGGTTTATTTCTTTCGTTCTGTGCATATCCATTTCGCATTTCTCAACTGTCACAAAAGAAGCGAAGAAGCAAAAATACGAGAGATACCCGACGGAAGGGAGGGATAGAAGAGCATGGAAGAACACTGGCCAAATCCGAATCCATTACATAACTCTCTTGACTGGAAGGGAAGAAAGGAAATTCCCCTTGGAGAGAATCGACAAGCAGCGGACAGTCGCACGTCAAACTGAAACATCAGCTAGCGACTAAGGAAGAACACTGCTTGAATGGTTGAAGCCGCTGAAAAGACACATTTTTAGCCACAACCACAAGATTTCACTAACTGATCTCATTCATAGTTCATCAGACTTGTTTAGAAGTGCTGAATTTTAGGCAATTGAGTTTTACGTAAAGATGATCATTTTTATTCATGCTCTTCCCCTTTTTTTATTTATAACTTTACTTCATCATTCTTAGGCCATTGTAATTTACACTGTTTTTATTTTAAAATCTTTATTTTTACTCATTAAATTTTACGGGAGATGATATTACGCCGCTCTGACTTATTCTTGAACACCACAGATTTAGAATTTGTTCGCCGTTAACTTTTGGAGCCTCTTGTGAATTCCCTCACGACTTTACAATCCCCTTATCGTTATGTTGATTTGCAAAATCGAGTAATCTGCATTTCCGATTGGCTCATCCTGTGCCTCTTCAAATCTCTCGATGATTAATCTCTGCCCAATTTTCTCCTCCTCTCCAATCTCGACCCTTTCTGCCTTCCTGTCTTCCAATTTGCCCATTTCTGACTTCTCCATTTATAAATGCGCCTCGTTCAAAGCAATGCACGCGATGATGCAACACTATCTGGCGAAATTCGAATCTACAACAGAATTCAGCAAAATTACAGAATTGAAAAGGAAAAATTGATATCGTCTGGCTTAGTTGTTTGCATTTTATTCATGTCTTGAAATTTATAAATGCACTGAAAACAAGTATTTCATTTCATACTGAAAAGCATGAGCATTTGAATACTTGTTCAACAACCATTGGTTTTCGAAAAGAGTATTATGAAATTATCTGAATCATTTGCACTAACAATAGGTCGTTGTTTGTTGATCTCGTTTTTGAATTTTTATCCATGTAATTTGCTCGGATCTCTGCTAAGCTAATCTCAACTCAAGTTCTAATAATAATCCTTGCGTGATCGCATTCATTTAACGAATTTGCTCAATAATTCTGCATCTTTTCGACCTTTCATGTCAACTCGACGACTTCAGGGATTTTTATTATTTGGAAAAAAAACTGAAAATATGTGAGGAAATGTAGGAGAAAGATCAGAGATACCGCGACTGGACGGGACAAGGTCGGGGAATGGCCAGATGGAAGATAAAGGACCTGGCTGTAGACCTGCTGCTGCTGTTCCCTCGGGTGCCTCCTGTCTAAGTTGGCTCTTCCTCCATAATTCAAGTTTTAATTTCGACTTAGCCCCTCTGCTCATATTTGTGCAGGCAGCTCTTCTGACTAATTGCCATTTTCGGAAATAATGATCCTTGTTAGATAGACGCCTATTTGTCGTTTGCAGAAAACAGCAGTCATTTTCTTCTCTTCGGGCAGATAGGGTTTTGTTCGTTTCGAGAAGAATGCCTAAGTTTGGCTGGTTGTTGTTGAGTTCATTTTTGGCATGTCATGCTGCGGCAATTCCTGGGTGTACAATATTAATTCAGTTGCGTAATTTATGCGATCGTGCTGAGCTTCCTTGTGAGAGTGAGAAGTGTTGTTTCCTACTGCTTTCTGGCGCGACTGCCTGAGTGCCCGACTTCAGATTCCCTCCAGCCGCATCTCAGAGCCCGAGTCCCTCGGGGAATTCTCCACTCATTGAATGGCCATTTATTAGGCTTTGCATGCTTCAGCCTTCCTTCCTCCTTCCTCCCTCCCCTCTGTCTGGTTGTTGCCGATGCTTGTGCTGCCGCTTCTGCTTGTTGCTCTTTTTGTCATTCGTCGTTAAATTCGTATGAACTGAATGATCACTGAGCGATCCACTTGTTTGACTGCTTGTTTTTGCTGGAGAATCTCGATGCTGCACCACACAATCAGGTGCTACTTATAAAGGGAATCGGAACGAACCTAATTAGATACTCGCATTAGATTTACGACTATTTTCTTCAGTCTTTCATTTTCTAAGTACATCCATGCTACTCTTTAATATTGTCGAACTTTATGTTTATTATCGTCGTTCCAATAAATCTCGAATCTCGGATGATTGGCTTAATTATCTCATTTTGTCTTTCAACTGTTGTACTGCAGCTGCTTTGTCCATTTCAAGCATTTTTCGTCTCGTTTTTCTTTTTATTTTCTTCCTTTTGTGCATTTTCCGAAAGAAGCTATTTCATTATTCGACTTCATAAATGTTTCCCAACCTGCACACCTTTTCTTATATCCATTAGCCCCTCCCGTAAATGTTATCGATTTACACGAATCTTATGTTTTCATCTACGATTGGTTTTTAAAGCTGATCTTCACGAAATGAAAATTTACTAGACTTTTTTCTCAAATCATTTCACCTTTTCATGATCGGCGAAGAGCGCAATTTCGTTGCCTTGGAGATTTAAAAATTTTAAACAAATAATAAACAAAAATTGACAAAATGAGACATTATATAGCGTCTGAAAGTGCATTCTACGATTAGAAATTACGCTTCAACCTTTCGTTTGGAATAATTTAATGATTCATTGGTTTATGACACTAGGAACTTGATAAGAAACTCGAACGTGAATAATAATCGAAAATCTGATTGATTTTAAAAATTATATCGATCAAATGAAGCTATAGTTCGTGTGTATAAAGAGTGCCGTTGCGAGAAATGCGCGCCACGACTATGCGCAGAAGGAGACTAGAGCGCAGAGAACGAGAGTCAGCGGGGGATAATGGAGAGAGTGGTATGCAATTTGCTGTGTGTCACTCGTCTTTTCTCGCTATTTTTCAACACACGAACTCTTACTTAATTTGATCGAAACAATAAAATCTAAAGTGAATAGATTTCGAAAATTTTCTCATGTAAAATTAGGTATTTCTCGGAAATGAACAAACTAGAGAGCAAAACTGAGCGATGAAAATATTGCACTGCGCTTGTTCGATTTTTCCAATGATTTGCATTCATCCAATTTGATTTCCTTCGAACATTTTTCTTAACTTCGACAGATATTTTCGAGTTTAGGTTTGCTCTATGTTTTGAATTTATGAATCTTTCCTGAATGTTGGGCATCCTTAATCACGATAAAATCATATCATAACAGCGAAATTGAAAATTCTCTTCTTTTAAGATCCTATTTGCTCTTAACGAAACCATTAAAATCATGCGATTTTTTCAATACGTTTCTTAATCACATTTTTCCCATTTGGCATTTATTTTATGCGGATTACTTATATTTCGATGATTTTATTTCAAGAATAGCCATTTTAAATTAACTATTTTTCCGAAACAATATTGCACAAGTTTATTTATAGATACTTAAAAATTCCTCCCACCTACCACGATTGTCTTTGCGCAAACTAGGAAAAATCGGATGACAAAAACGGAAATAGTCCTGCTGCCTGCATAAGGGTTCGACGATTTACCTGAAAGGTACTACTACGTTTGGGAAGCAAAGAATGAGAGATGGAAAACGCCTCGAGGAAGGAAGGGGAAATGTTGAGAGCATGAAACTGCTTCACTCGAGCAACCACACCTCCTTCACACCTTGTGCACTCCATTTCTTCATCTGTCATCTACTCTTTCTTCTCTTTTCCCCCGCTTTCCATCCATAAATATGCCATTCGTTCCAGTTCGAAATTCGCGCGTTCCTTTCTGTTTTTTTTTTTTTATGTGGAAACTAATCGCTTTTTTAGCGTCAATCTTTCGAGTTCTCGTGTCGTTCAATAGAGAAGATTTTCAGATTATCTGAAGAGAAAAGTCTCTACGATAATAGAATGATTGGAAGACGATGGAATTGCCCTAATAACGCAGCAGGATGAGAGTTTACGTGGACACGGGACAAGTCTCGACAGTTTTATTCGTTTGTTGCTGTCTCATCGTCCGGATTCAATGTATCATTCTCTCGGGCTCTCCAGATTCGTATGCAAGGTCATTTTTGATTTTTTAAAGTTACTTTTACAATGCAATAATCGTTGAATACCTCCCAAGTTTAGCAGCAGAAAGAAAATGCTGAAGAAGTTTGTTAACTTTTTAATTTTCAATTTACGATTTCAGATATCCGAAATGGGCTCATTCGTTCGAGAACTCGTTGAGCCTCGAGTTTAAGACGAAGCAGTCGAATGGCCTGCTGCTGTACACGGACGATGGAAATGTGAATGGGAATTTCTACTCGATCACAATTGTTGATGGCAGAGTGCAGCTCGACTTCAGGTAAATTTTGACAATTTTGGAAGTTTTCGAAGGATTCGAAAATTCACAACTTGGAGGAAAATGTAAGGTTGGAAGAGGCTAAGATATTTTTTACTTACTTTTGCACATTTTAAAATGTGGACGTTGCAATTTCTCCCAATCAACTATCTTTGTAGATGTGATCAAATTGAATAATTTTAGGTTGGGCGACAACACGAATGATTTCGGTCCCCGTCGGCCTGTAAACACATTTCGAATAGAAGAAGTTCAGGTCGATGACGATCGATGGCATTCGCTCTCCATTTTCCAGGTAACTTTATGGAAATTTTAAAATTTTCCCTTTTCTCGTTTTCAGTCCTGGGAAAACGTGAAGCTCGAATTGGATTACACGTTGGTGCCGAAGATCCTCAACCAGCGCTCGTTCGTGTTCGGGGACATCCACAAGAATTCTGACGTCTTTATCGGTGGAGTGCCAGCTGTGAGTATTCCCCGAAAGCATTCGATCTGTGAGACCAAATATGCTTGATACCCCGATCTCGCTGTGTTTCCCTTCAAACTTCTCTCCATCCGAGATGTTTTCGACCCCTCGCGTGCCGCTCTTTCGCCTCTTCGCCTCTTCCCATCTGCTTTCCGATTCCACGCGCCCTGTCCATTTGTGTCGCACCTCGCGTTTTCCCTTTTGGGAGCTCATGATTTGAGCGTAAAACAGACGGCGCATTTATCAGAAGATGGGAAGAAAAGGGGAATTGACAAATGGGTGGCGGCAGCCCCAACAACAAAACAATCCAAAACAAAATGCGAATAAAATAGAACTTGTGAATAAACACACACGATTTTGACTGAATGATTTATTTCAGGATCTCCAACTGCTGTCTGTCATGAGCTCCCCGCTGCGTCGTCATTCTCGGCATCTGGCTGGAAATGTCCGGAATCTGATTTATCGACAGTATCCACAAGGTAAGAGATGATTTGATTAGAGTAATTTGTTGTAGGAGTTTCAATTGCTTTATGAAGATAGAAAATAACGATTTTTGATAAACATACATAGAATAGGAAATGCTTACTGAGATCATCATTCACTTTATTTAACGGTATTATTCGGCACTTCTTTTCGTAAGATGATGCGCTTGTAAGAAATAGAAAAATAAAAGTACTGATGGTGGTATTTAGCAAATGATTTATTATTTTAATATGTCGGATCATAGGTGTTAGTTGGTTGGCTTAGATCACCTTGGGTGAGCCCCGTAGTCCAAAGGTTTTAGGTCTTAGTTAGAAGCTATACTATCAGATTCACTTCCCTCCGATGATTCATTTTCTGCTTATAAACCCCTAGCATTTATGGAACAGTTAATAAACAAAGATAGCAATATTAATTACATTCTGATTGACGAAATAAGAAAGATGAATGGGAAAGGCGAATTGTTTCGATGATTTTGAGAAAAAGAATTAAGGAAAGTATTTCCTTACAGTGCTTGTGTTCAATGGATGCCAACTCATATTCGCCTTTATTAAAAATTAATAATTTTCATCAAGTAATAGTGATGAGTTCCAGGAATAACGTCTCCCCAGCTGCTCGATGCCGTCGGCGCTCGGCAGAATGAAGACGATAATTGCGGTCCAAAGCCAGTAAGCGAATTTTTTCCCCGCAAGATAATTGTGAAATTGTCCAGGGTTCATCTCGCGAGCAGTTTACCTGTCAGAACGACGGCATCTGCTACAACACGAATGATGGACCGAAGTGCGACTGCTCGTTCAGTGAATTCGAGGGAAGACAGTGTGAAATCGGTGAGAAAGTTATGAAAACATTAGTTTACGTTATGCAAAATGACGAAATAATCCATTTTTCTTCATATTCTCTTCTTTTAATTTTTAGATTCATAAGATTATTTATGAATTGACGTTATACTGGTAAAGATAGATCAAGAGTAATATCATTTCAGAAAAGTCCGACTCCGAATTGACATTTTCTGGAAACGAATGGATTGGCTACGATGTTTCGAGTTTGATTTCATCACAGGTACTTTTATTCCTTATCAGCTAATTTCACAATAATGTGTTCTTGTCCTCAGGTGCGAACGAAAAAGGAGAACTTCACATTGTCATTCAAAACCGTTCATGGATCAGCTATGCTCTTTTTCGCTGGAGATGAGAAAGTCGATTTAATGAAAAATAACTACCTTCAATGACATTTTTCAGAGTTTTCTTCACCTGATGATCGAAAATGGGGCTTTAATTGCAACTTCGAAATTCGACGGAACAGAGCCAAGACTGATAAGGTAAAACAAATATGGAAATTTCTATGACAGCACGGGAACCGCAGTTCTTTTCTGTCCGGTTACTTTCTCGCGTGCTCTCGAGAGCACTATTTTGTCCATGCAAGTTGACTTGAGCCTTAGTCCAGTTTGAGTACTTATTTCATCACTAGTAATGGGACAAAATAACAGCAGCCGTGTTCTGCCCTGACCGATCGAAAGAGCAAAGTTTTAGGCACGGTAGAAGGTTATATCATCCCTTAGTCGAGGGATTGTAGAGAAAGAAATAGACGAAAAAATAGAGCAGACGTGCAATATGGAAAAGGCGCTGAGTCAGGCGAATTGCGAAAGTTTTCTGACCAGCGAATAGATTCAAATTATCGACACCAAAAATTCAAAAACCGAAGAAATTTCAGTGCGATAAGCACAATTTCGTAAAATTTCGAAACCGCACATTGTAATCATTTTCCGAGTGCTTGCAGAATGTTCAACAGCTACCCGGCAGAGCGATTCGATGACGATGTCTGGCATACGGTAGTTCTCGAGAGAAGTCTGCAGATGGTAACTTTACCCTATTTGCTTTTATCACTATCTCATAGCTCCTACCAAATTTGAAACAACCACAAGGTCTATATTGTGAAAAATATCATCTTCGTTTCTCCAGGCTTCTTTTTCTTACTAAGATAATAATTCAATGAATGATTTTTTCGCTCATAAAGATCTAGCGGTTGTTGCAAATCTTGTAATTTTTCTGAATCTCGGTAAAAAGCTATCAACTGATGATGCAATCGAGTTTAGCACTCGGAAAAAATAGCTGCAGTCCATGTAAGTCGCCCTTCTCGGGAAGTAATTTTGTGTCTTCTCAATAGGCAAAGATTATTTTCGCTTCTTACTTCGCTATCCCTTCACTTCTTCTGTTATGGCTTTACCTATAAAACATTGAAATGTCGTAAACTAACCTATATACCTGCAAATAAAATGGAATACTGCAATCACATGATCACGCTCCTCAAAACTTGCCACGTTAATTTCTGCACGATACTTTAACTTCAGTACTTGCATTACTACAGATTTCCCCTATATAATTTCAAAACTTTACCCCTAAATTCTTTTAGCATGTTTTAGTGTTGAGGATTTAGTTTTCATTTCACTAATTTTAGATGACGCTGACGGTGGATGGCCGGAAGGACGAAATCCGCCAATACGCACCTGAACTGGACTGGATCACGAGTGCTTTCGCATTTGTGGGAGGACTGCCCAAAGACAATCCAATGCGTGGAATCAATCGGAGTCCGTTCAGGGGATGCTTGAAGAAGGTAGATTTGTTTGTACACTTTTCAAATAATTACATGAATTACAAATTTTCAAGTATTCTGGCTTAAATTGTTTTTTTTCAGACATCTCGCTAAATTCTATTTTTAAATCAGCATATTTGCAATTAAAAAATATGATTTTCATGATACAAACATTTTCTTTCAGGTGAAATACGACGCCGATTCACAACGTATCCTCTTCGTCAACATCGCTGATCAGGGCTTTGGCGAGAACACTATTCAAACCGGTAAGAAAATGATTTTTTTCGCAGAATTTCGTCATTTTTTAGGTGGTGAATTGTCGTTTTCATGCAAGAATCCCTCCCAGCCACCCGACATTCTCTCGTTCACTTCCGGCAAGGGATACCTGCCTCTGCCCAAATGGAACAGTCTCTCCAGTGGAAGTTTATGTAAGCCTTTAATCTTTTTTTTTCATTCATTCACTCATTATTACTTTTTCCCAGACTTAGGGAGGACGATCGTCAGAAATTCCTTGCGACCTACCACCACTATATTTTCTTAACAAACTTATCTCTCCAACTTGTAACTAGTAGAAAATTTTCGCGAATGCGATCTGGTGTTTTGACTAGAATTTCGGTCCTCCGACCTACCCCCTCATATAGTTTATTTTCGTCTGACGAAAGTGCTCCCTAGCTCTACTTTTCCCTTAATTTCCAGCATTTCAATTCCGCTCCTCCGAGCCAGACGGCCTGCTTCTGTATCACGGAATGATGCAGAACAACGCGAGTGACTACTTGGCATTCGAGCTGGTCGACGGACACCTCTTCATGATCATCAATCTCGGATCTGGGGCTGTCAAATTGCAGGTTGAAAATTTGATTACTATGGCTCGAGCCAGTCTATTTTTCGGGGCAATTTCAATTAATGTAACTTCGGGTTGGATATTTTCATTCAGGCCTAAATTTTAACTTTCCGAAAATTCAATCTTTCCTATTTTAATCAGAAAATATCATTCAAATTATTGTTAGTCAAGAATAAGCTCGAAATTAAATGCAAAAATAAGAGCGGGAGTTTTCCTCTTTAATCCTTTTAGACCCCAATTCTATTTTTATCAAGTTATATCTCCAATATCTTTGTGTATCTAAGGTCTATAGACTTTCAGTTTACGATAGAAAATATAACACTCGCTTTCCACTTTCACTCTTATTGTTTGCATTGCTTAATGTGAAAGAAAGACATAATTTGACTATTATAGGACTTTTATTAGAACTTTTATAGCCCATATTTTATCTCTAGATAAATAAATCATGCCATCTTTTTTTTTATCATATTCATATTAAGTCATTTAGACGACAGCTAAGAAGATTTCCACCTCTTCTGGCGAATGGCACAGCGTGTACTTGGAGAGAATCGCGCGAACAGGCAGCGTTGTCGTCGACACCGTCAAAACAGACTTCCACACGCCTGGGATCTCTTCTAATCTCATAATTGGTAGGTAAATTAATTTCATTAGGAATATTAGAAAGTTTTGTCACAAAATAGTATTGAAATTCGCGTGATTTCAATCTCCTTTTCCGTGTCTAGCTAAGCTAGCATTTTGAGATCTCGTTTTCTTTGATAATGCGTGAAAAATATCAAACGTTCATCACCGATTTAATATGGTTTTTTTCCTGAAATATCGGAGAATAGAATATTTCCATATGAAAACTCTTGATCACATTATATTTCGGAACCTTTTAGATGACCCGATTTACCTGGGCGGTCTGCCCCGTTTCCCGGTGCTGACCTACCCGTCTTCCATCTGGTCGATTTCCCTCGGCAAAGGATTCCAGGGTTGCGTCAAGAACTTTCGAGTCAATGGAATCAGTTCCAAGATCGCGACCATCTTCGAAAACAACAATTCTACAGGTACGACCTGTTTTTATTCATTAATTGGTATATGCGCATGCAATTATTGCCTCGAAATACTGAATCGGCATTTATTCATCATCGCTCAATAAATTCCTGAATATTCGAATTTCAGTCGGTATTTCTCTCGGGTGTCTGATGCAGAATTCTCTGAATCCGTGCGATCCGAATCCATGCAAGAATTACGGCAGATGCGAGCCGACTCTGGCCGCGTTCAAATGCCACTGCGAGATGACCGGATATGAGGGAGAAACTTGCAATATCGGTAGTTTTTCTTATTATCTTTGAAGAAATTATGGTTCTATTTCTTCAGAGCCCTCCCCAGTCGAACTTGACGGTGAGCAGCAGCACGTCTACATTCTGCCCACGACGGTCGTCTCTGAAGCTGAACACGTGCAGTTCCGATTCAAAGTAAGAAATTTTGTGATTTTTGTCGATTTTCTAATTTTTAGACGGATTTTCCCAGCGGCGTCATTCTGGACACAAAATCGAACACTCAAATTCACCACCGATTCACCGTCTACATGGACAATGGAGCTTTGAATGTCTACTTCAAAAACGGAGAAACGAATAATGTACGATTTTAGAGCATCTTGTCTTAGATCTTTCCAGGTTTATCTTGCAAGTTTCCTTGTTTTGGTTGCTAGAATATCCAAGACTACCTGTAACCGGCCCGTCCCAGAAAAATCGACTCTCGCCATTCTTGTTTAGCTGTAGCAATAATTTTCTTCGAAACAACCTATTATTCTTATTTTTGTCAGCAGAGAAATTACAGAAATTTTGCTCACATAGCGAGAGTTAGGAAATTGTATGGGAAATTTGAACTTTGCTAAAAGGGATGAGACAAAATAAGTTTTCTGCAGACATTCTCGTGGGGCCACGGACTGAGCGACAATCGATGGCACTCCGCGCAGGTCAGACGACTGGGCGATCGAATTCTCCTGTATCTCGACGGGTCGTGGGGACACAACAGTTAGTTGATCTTCATTTATGATCCTTCAAAGATTGAAAATTTTGAAAAAGAACACGTGAATTATGCAATGAATTTCTCCATCGACCTCTTATCACTTTGTGCTTTTGCTACTAAAGATTACTATTGACTTTTATTTATGAAAAAAATGAATTTTCAGTAATTCTGCCTTCTTCAATAGCCATTCAAAGGGATGAAATCGGCCCCGCACGCAGTTTGCATCTGCCCGATGAAACGCCCAGAGACCAGAGCTTCAGAGGAGCCATTTCTAAATTGGTAAGTCGAAATCATTCCTTCTTATTTAAAAAGCGCATTTTCAGGTTCTGAATGAAGTCGATTTGATGGACGACTTGCGCAGAGAAGGCAGAAGTGGACGAGAGCACAAAGGACAGCGGAATATGTAAGATTTTTTCTCATTTTTCTATAAATTTGTAAGATTTTCCAGAAAGACCAAGCCATTCACCGTATCTTTCACGAATACCTCAGGATACCTAGTCTATTCTTCTAGGAAGGTCTGAATCTTTCTTCTCAATTTTTAGAAGAAATAAAGATTTTTCAGTTATCATCATTGGCGGGTACGTTTCGGGTTCAATTCAAATTCCAAACCCTCATTCGAAGTGCACTTCTGCTGGCCACAATTCCGCACGACGGGAGCGACCAAATGACTGTCGAATTGGTTAATGGGAGGTAGATTTTGAATGTTTCTAATTAATTTTATCAAATTTGATGACCGTTTTTAATTGATGAAGTGAATCTATCAAATGATGGAGTGCTATTATTTCTTTTCATAAATATTTAATTACTTGGTAAAAAAAATCACTCCGTCAGTGCATATTTCATCTCTTCGTTTCTCCGTCATTTATTCTAATTATCAATTTGTATACCTATTTAGTGTCGTTATTATTAACATTCTTTACAAATTAATGAAATAGAAACAAAATGGTGAAACACTTGGAAATACACATCTCATTCTTTGGCTTTCAGAATTCGTTATTCGTACAAAGGATGGAAAATGGACGATGCCATCGAGTCCCCCAAGCTACCCGGAGGACAGCATCTGAGCGATCTGCGATGGCACAACATCCTCCTCTATCAGGTTAATATTTATTTGTAGCTTAAGGATGCACTGAACACAAATGTACAAATCAAGCATTCGCATCTTGTTCGTTATTGCGCTCCTGAAGTTTTTCGTCGGGCGGAATTTCGTAAGTGGCTAGTCGCGATCCAATCAAAAAATTTTTGACTCTTATAAATGGGAGACTATTAATGAAAGTGCTAAATTATATCTTTGATCATTTCAAATGTGCTTTTACTTACGCTGTCGTATCGCTTTGTCCTGTCGATCTGCGGTTCTGGCCTATCTGTTGAATCAGTCCGTACAATACCGTGAGATACAGGATTTCCACTAAAATAGTAATGCAATAAACTATTCTTCCATTTATAGTACTTACAAATCTCAGTAGCGATTACTTTCAAAAGCCATATTCCATATTCTACATGCTCGAGCAAACCTTAAATTTTTATTTTTATAGTTTCGGTGCTAATTTTAAAAATATGCTTACTTGGTTTAAGGATGATGGGAAGAGAGACGATAAAAAGGAGAAGTGCGGCAAGCGTCTTAAAATTAGCTGATATAAAAGAATCGATAAAAATTATTTCTCATTTATAGCTATAAAATGTCGCGCTTATCTAAAGTTTCCTATGCATTTAATTTTGTGTTAGTTCTTCAATGATAACAATTATCGACTCATAATAAGAGCGATTTTATGCTCAATTTATTTAATTTTTCTATTAAAATACTCCATTCCCAAGCTGAGTTAGAGGTGCACAAGGACTTCGTGACGGAATGCGCTTTGACCACTAACATTACTTTCTGAGAACGGCAAGTGGTTGTGCTCGTATCGAAACAATGGAACGGGATAAAAAGTAACGAGGGGTTGTTTTTACATATTTTTCTACATGAAGTTTAATTTATGAAATTTCCAATTATCTTACATTTACACCTAGAATCAGATACAAACAAATGAGGTATTCTCTCCAGACTGAGATCAATGTCAAAACGGCTACGATTGCCTTAAGAATTAATCCAAAATTTGTTTATTGGATGCGAAAATTGAAGTCTTACTGTGAGACTATCCATCAGAAGTGCGCTGTAATAAAATTCGTCTTTTGCACCTCTAAAAATATCATTTTCTAGCAAACTCAAATAATTATAACATACTTAAGAGCGGCGAGCACGGATAAAAATAGTACATAGAGCAGCAAGATCAGATTTATGACAGAGATCAATTTCTTCTAAAAATTTATAATTTAGTAATTATTATTTATCATAAATAAACCAATTACCTTGAATTTGAGATCTCTGTACAATTCTCGTAGTCGGCACATAATTAACCCGCAACTGGCTATTATGCCCTAATCGGTCCTAGACTGTGAATCGCAACTCGTAGTTTCTAACTCTAAATTTTTATTTTTATGAATTCGCCAAATTATCGATTAGAAATGACATCAAATTACGAAAGATTTTATGAGGATTGTATAATCTACTGACAATGAGTAAGTGGATATTGCATACTCTTTGCAATTTACCTCTCCCATGCCCTGCCTCTATTTCTCTACTTTTTCGGAGAGACGAAAAGAGAACAAGAGTGAGAAGAAAAGAAATGACGAGGGAAAAGAAAGGCGAGTTGCAAAGAGTGTGCAATATTCACTTACTCAGTCGACTATATAAGGATTGAAGAGACTTTCGAAAATATTTCAGCAAAAATAAGGCTAATTACTACGGGAATGAATCATAGGGGAGGATAATGATGCAATCCGACTGAGAAAACGTTAAGGCCAAAGCGAGCGAAAACTGGACTGTTGATAAGAGATGCACAACATGGCTACACGAATCGACTATGAAAGTTGGTTTTGGAATGGAAAATAATTATGCCAGCTGTTAATTTGAGCGCTATTCTATACAATAAATGAAATGAATTACTGTGACATATCAAAGTTCGCTTTTAATAATAGTGCGTTTTCGCGATTTTTTTGTAGAAACTGTCAACGAACCATCATCACTATTTGAAACTCACAAAATTTTGCGTTTGAAAAAATATGGGAAATTGAAAAAGACGTATTAATTTTCCCTCTGAAATTTGTCGTGAATTTGGAAAAATCGGAGTGAAAAGCGCTAAAGAATTAACAGAAAATATGCATGACTAGTTATATTTATATATTAATTAGACAATTATCTACTTAATTATATGTCAACTTGAGCTAATCATGAGCAATTATCTAATTAGTTTTGGTTTTCAAAATAAAAATAGAAAAAAAATCTGTTAGGAAATACATTTGCTTAAAGGTGGACAAATATGTTACTTAGGGGGCTAATTAAGATAATTAGTACCTAGTTATCGGGAAATGATTAAGATGATTCGCGAAACATTGAAAGAAACCGACCTAAAGTGAGGGGAATGACGAAATTGGAAGGGCACGAAAAAGTGAGCGGGGCTTGTGATGACGAATATGCAAAATGTGTGCAAAATTATTGTTTTGATGGAAAATTAATAATTTTGACAGTAACCCGTACTTATCTAATTAATTATAAAATGGACCTATTATCGTAAATTATTTTTAACTGATTATGTCATGAAAATTCAGAATTTCTTCCATTATATTATGAAATCACGGATAGAAATATGAAAATCGACTGAATACATTCTCGGCGAATTAATACAGATAGTGCAAATTTTATTTAAATTTAGATAAATTTCTAGGAGGCATGGGTGCAAAAGAAATATGAAGTGTGAAATAATCAATATTGGTGGTTTATTCCACAAGCTCACTATCTAATTTTACAGCTTATAAAATGATAAAAGTGAGGGAAATGCGAAAGAGAAGCTACAACGATAATATTCCTAATGACTGATTATTTGCAGGACGCAAAAACGGGATATCATGTTTTGACTGTAGACAACACGACAGTGGTTCTCTCGAATGCACAACTCAAACTGAGGAAGACGCAACTGTCTGGCACACTTATAATCGGTCAGTTCATCTGTCTAGACCTGTAGATATCCAGACATTATAAAATTGAGAATAAGACAATGACGCAGTACTTTGCAGGTGGAGCACCAGAAAAAATAAGACAGAATGTGAAGGGACTCAGAGGATGTATTAGCAGCCTTAAGATCAACGAGAAGATGTTTGATTTACTCGAAGAAGCAGAGCAGAAGGAGGCAGTAGTACAGGGCTGCAGTGGTAAGTAATAATGAATATTTATGTCGGAAATGTGAAATGTGTGTCGCCGAGATGTTTAATGGCTTCTTATCTCAGTCACGCCTAATACAAATATTATATTGATTAACAAATCAAAATATGAAATCGCGGAGAGATCAAAAACTGATTACATAATAGTTTTATGAGGATAAAAATTAAGAATCAATATCACATCGGTCGAAAAATATGCAGAAAATTTTATCCGGTAACAGTTTGCTCACCATCAGAATTGATTTTTTTTCTCTTCTCTTACGACTGTCGCTATCCTTTGAAGTATGGGTTGAATAATTTGTAGAAGTTAGAAACTTTCATCCACGTTAATTTTGATTTTGATTAGCTATCAATTTTATAATGGCACCCTATTTAGAGGTTTTAAAAAAGCACTTATCGATTTTTAAAGGATTTTTTCTTCGATTTCAATTTATGCACCTATAAAACGATCAAGACAGAATCCGTATAGTTTAATTTTGCAACTTTTTTAGAACCTAAACAAATTGATGAAAATTTCTTCTATCGGAAGTGAATTGTACGGATTCTGTAAATCAAGGGTGCATTTCCTGATATTCTAATTTTAGGCCCGGTTGTTCGCTGCTCTCCCTCAGCCTGCTCGAATGGAGGCCGATGCATTCAGCAGTGGAACTCCATTCGATGCGACTGCTCACTCACTGCGCATTCTGGAGAACGATGCAACGAAGGTAGGGAAATTTGACAGTTAGGAAAAAAACTGAATACGTCTGACCTGTAGATGTGAAAGTTAAGAGGAAAGGGTTATTTGTAGGCGGTCTTTTTATTATAGAATTATCGCACTTTAAGTGATTAACAACGCTATTCTTCCTATTGCGTCTATTATGGCTCGTGGTGTTACTACTATCATTCAGCCTATATGATAAGTCATCTAGAGAAGAGAAAGTCGGCTAGAATTTTGTTGTGCTCGCCGAATGTGAATCAATCACAAATTAGACAATGGATTATTTATTATCTAGCGCGACAAGAAAAATAAACAATTTGGAAAAATTAACAGACGGAAACCAAGACCGACCGTCCAAGGCGGGCAAAAGATGAGACTGACTGGTCGGGAAGAAAGGATGACAAATGGGGCAATAATCAATATTTGGAAAGAGAGAGAAAACTATAACTACAAAGAGGGAAAAGCTGCAGGCAGAATGAGCAGTGCCCGTGTAGGCATCACTGGCAGGAAAGGGAGAGGTGACAGATTAGAAAGAGAATGAATTGGATAGAGTTGAATGAGCCCTCTAACAGGTGCTCATTTTTATAACAGTCAACAGTTTACCACACACTCAATAATTTGTACGAGAAAAGTCTGGTTAGTGCTTATATATATACCACATTTTTTTAGTGTCAGATAATTGCGAAATATTTTCGTTCAGAGAAAAACTAATAAAAGTTAGCAATAATTTCAAATTTATGAAGTATGAATAAATATATTTTTAGATTCGTCGACTTTGACATTTTCCGGTGAGCCCTCGGCAGTTTACTTCGAATATCCGGAAAGCGAGCGACCGAGCACGACAAGGGACTATTTGGTGAACGAGAATGATTTTTTGAAAACCTATTGGTAAATTTGCAGGTGATGGCATTTCAAACGACAGCCAAATCTGGAGTTCTGTTCAGCGTGGAGTGCATCGCTGATATGGACTATCTCGCTATTTTTTTTGTAAGAATTTTTATTTATTATTTTTAAAAATTATCAGCAAATCACTATCTTCATTTGACATTGACTTTTCCTCATTTTATCGATTTCTTAACTATAATATTTGCTCACAATTGCACATGACGATAGTGAATTGCTGATGAACTTTACAAAACGATTTTTAAACAGCTTTTAATTGACTAATTTTTTTATCAAATGATAAAATGTCTCTTAACTTTCCGGAAGAAATACTGTGTTGCTGGATAAAATACTATCAGTTACAAAACGCCAGATTTGTATTATTTTAAATTTGATTTCTGTTCAGGAGAAAGGCCTTCTGAATATGCGATTCAATTTGGGTAGCAGAACGCACTCGATCACTTCCAACGAGCAGGTTGCTGATGGAGAGAAGCATATCATAAAGTATCCTTTTCTATCATTTTAGTCAAATTATTGGGCAACCTGGATAATTCGTTTCTTCGTAGCCTACGAAATAGTATGGGAAAAGATTTCTTCCTACCTTTCTCTATACCCTTAACTATGGACTACGAAACAATGAAGCAACAAATAATCCCAGTTTCCAAATTATTGAATGATGTTTCAGATTTTTTCGCGACGAAACGAATGTGACTTTGCAAATCGACAAGAAGCCCGCATTGCGATATCGGCCTAAAAGTATTAGTGTCTGAATCTTAAAGAGGAAAAATATTCCATTTCAGATACAGGTGAATTGGTTTTACTGAATATGCAGTGGAGACTGATTGTCGGAGCAGCAACCACAACGAGGCATTTGGAGAGGGATCAGAGGTAGGAATCACACAAATTGATTTTCATTTAGAGAAAATGACGTTTTCAGAATAAAACGATCGACTTCCCTCTACGATCCTTTTGTCGGTTCGATTTCCGGACTCAATTTCAATGGCATCATGCTCATCGACCTGTACAATCAAGGTATTCTTATAGATTTTTGTTTAATTTTGGCTTTTTTCTCTATTTTATCTTTTCTTCATATTTGCTGTTTCTCACTGCTGCTAATAGAAGCTCGTTTAACCTGCAATTGACCATTGGTTTGCATTAATCTGTTTCTGCTGCCGCACACTGTGATTAGATATCTAAATTGCTACTAGCAGAAGAGCAATTCAGGATCTATACATCATTTTTCCTTGCAAATTAACATTTTCTAGAAATCTTATATCTTTGACATTCAAACTTTGAAAGATTTTCATAGCATTTTTGAGGCATTGACGTTTAGCTCTTCGAGTCATTTCAAACATCATCATTTTTGGATGGAAAGGTCGTGAGAAAAATGCATCCGATTTGGAGAATACGGAGAGGGGAGGGGAAGAAAATAGAGGATAGAGGGGAGAATGAGGGAATGGAGATGGATTGAATGAGATATTGGCTGTGAAGGCAGAAAGGCAGACTGAGGGAGTAGAGCCGAGGCAATCTGTAATTTAGCCACTCTGCACGACGATTGCGCGCGTGAATATTCACTCCTTCAGCAAATTGATTGCTTCTTTCTTCGCTAATTTTGCTTATTGTTTCTTTGAGCCATTCACCACATCGTGACTTTGAAGTTAGAACTTCAACTTCGACAATTCATGCTTCAAGTTTTTGTCTAGGAATTTTTATTTTGACTTATCATTTTTTTTAAAATTCATCCATATTTCAATATTCCATTTGCTGATTCAAGTATTCACGATTTTCTCGACTTCATGCAAACCCTGCCATTTTTCAACATTTTAATTTGCATTTACCTATTCCTTAAGTTTGTGCTGGTTGCTATATATTTTTCTGCGTTTCTCAGGCCTAGTCTCCACTCATTTTCTATACTTTCAATTCGAAAATTCTTGTGACTTTCTTAATCAGCCCTCCTCTCCTCTCTGCGGAAAGCAGTGAGTTTTCAATTCGTTCTAGGGCTCTCGTAAATATGCTCGGGGAATTCCGCATTCGCAGTTTGCATTGAATCGTTGAATTGCAGTTCTTCCTGAGGCCGTTCAAGTTGAATGTTTGTCCTTCGCAACCAACCACAGGCCTGGGCCTGTTCAGGCCTTTGTTTCAGCCAAATCGGCTACTCCTTTGCCTCTTTCTTTTAAAATCTCCTTCTCTTTTGGCAACTTTCCTACTGCTTCCTTTTTCGCGCATTTCCCCACATTCATTCACCCTTCCCGTCTTTCAGTCATACTCCTGCTTTTCACAATTCGTCTCTTTATCTATTCCTATTCGCCCTTTTTATTCCCTTCTCCTTTCCTTTCTCTCTTCAGTTTTTCATTTTCGTTTTACTTCTCTAAACGCGTTTAGACCTCTGCTCGATTTTCAACTCTGCATACGAAAAATGGTTTGAACTCGTGAAACTTCCAGAAAGAGACATGAGAGCTTAGTCGTCGAGTCATTCAGTGGCAATGTTTGACCGATAAACCTTGAAATTTAGCAGTTGGAATAATGCCTGAATTACCCATTTACCGTTATCTTCTCATGAATTTAGCCGAAACACTAGGCTAGTTGCGAATGCTCCTTTCTCGTTCATTCCAA
>LIAE01006685.1:11797-85729 GCA_002287525.1 Diploscapter pachys | reverse complement strand
CCTTTTTGTGCAAATCCGCGAAATCATCCCTCGAGACTTGTGCGCATTTTCAGATTCGCAAACCCTCCCCTTGCCTGCCTTGTCTTCCTCTGGTCAGTTGTCTTCCATCCATCCTCCCATTCCTTCTCCTCCCTTTCTTCCAGCTTATATCCTGAAATATCAGATGAACCCGATAACCGCATGCGCGCGTTTTTCTACTTTTCATGCTGTTATTTTACGACTTCTCGATAGTAGTTTTGGCTAATTCCTTCCAATTTCTCAGTACTGCCTCTGAGTCTTCGTCTTTCATGGCTAACGAGCATTTCTGAAGCTGTTTTGGACTTCCCAGAGGAGTGAAAATGAGCAAAACAGTTGAAAAACTGCTGCTGCAGAGTGGGTTACAGTGAGTAAGCAGGCTCTATTGGGAAGAGGATTTGAGATTTGAGATTCGTGAATTGTGCTTCTTCTCCATGCCAAAGTCCTCAATTCATCTCTATCTCTTTTATTGTCTTCTCAGACCAATTTTATGCCCATCAATTGATGGAATTCTCTTGATTGACACTGAAAATGGCTGGAGAATTTCAGAGTCCCCTTACTTTGAGCGCTTTATTTCTCCTACCCTTACGATTCTTTCACATTCAGCAGCTGCTCTTCAATTGTCTTCTTCCTGAGTTCAGACCGGAAATCCCCCTTCTCTTTCTCCTTTTCAGGTTCTCACCCGTCGTATATTCTTTACCTTGCTTAAAACTATGCAAAACCCTAGATTTCCCTTACATATCCATAAGTTTCCTCCTGCAACATATTGGATCGGGCATTTTTTGCCGTGTAACTTTATCCTTTTCCCGATTTAGTTAGTTTCATTGTTTTTTCCTCGTGAATAATTCATCGTATACAAGCCACGCCCTCAATTTGTAGTATAAATGGATGATTGTGATGACGAGCACAGTGCTGCCCATTCTCTGTCTGATGGACTGGCAGTCCCCCAAATGCAGGCTGAACGCTGCCCTCCCCCCGCCCAAATTCGCCTCCAATTATGACATCCAACAGCCGAAGAGACTCACTCCGACAGAGGCCGAGGCCGAACACGAGAGGAGTTTCGTGTTGCCTCTGCCACAATTGTCCAGGAATGATATCGAATCGACTAATGATGAAGATGATGATGATGACATTACACAAGACAAGCATGACGGTTTGAATTAAAACTAGCTTATTATCAAGAAATGAAATAAATGAGAATATTTACCATTATTCTCACAATAACTCATCCAGAAATATGCAATTTCTGATTTCTGAAATATTGAAATAATTGCATATTTCTCATAGCCTTTTTTATGATGAAGCGCTAAGATGCAGAAATTCAGCTTGGTTATGTTAGGAGAATAAATTGGAAGGTGTAGTTTAGGAACTGGATCAATTAGTAGAAATTTTAAAAATCCAATTGCTAAATTTATTATAGCAAAACATTTTCATTACTTCATAGCAATCTAACAATCTGAAACCATTTCACACTATTCTTATTTCCGAGTTTTATGAACTTATAGGATAGATGATACTGAAACTTTTGAGATACATGATTTTAACAACAATATAAGAATGAAAAGAAATAAAGTATTATGGAATATTCAGATGAAGAGTATGTATGTATCTTTTAATAAGAGGGAGTTTTTTCATGCCATCTTTATCAGGACTATTCGGGTTATTGATTTTTGTGAGCCAAATCAGAAGAGAAATTCCAAGGCCTAATTCTTCTCAGGATCAAAGTGTATAACGCCCCTGATTTTCACTTATTTCCCTTGAAAAAACATGATACTTTCTAGTATTCATAAAATGGCGTAGTAATTTAGAAAATTTCAGGTTTCTTCACGCCTGTGCTGCCATCAGCTATATCTCGAGCGGCCTCGACCCTTCCTCCAACGACAGCGTCCCCCGTGCTCTCGACAACAGTGACTGCATCTGTCCGCTCCTCGGGAGGTGAGTTCCCCCATCCCCTCAAGCACATGCACGTCCACAACATGAACTTGGATCGTGATCGAGATACAGGTCGTGCAGGTGGATTGAAGCATGTTGCATCTGCAGCTGCTGAGCTGGACGAGCCCGAAGACGAGTACGACAATTCCGACGAAGCCCTGCCTACATCGACGATGGATCCCTTCCTCGACCCATCCCCTGTTGTTGTCTATTTGCCTCAAGTCAAAGGCGTCAAACAGCAACAACAACAACAACAACAACAGCAGCAGCACCTATCCAGCACAGCCCCTAGCCCTAGCAATACCAATTCACAGCTAACACCTCCTGTTTTCATTTTCTCTGCTTCTTTGCCTTCTCCCACTTCAACTTCTATTTCTTCTCTCTCTTCTTCTTCTTCTTCTTCTTCTTCTTCTTCCGCATACCAAACAGTGAGCACCGTTCTGCCACGGCCCTATGACAGTATGGAGACTGCAATGCGAGAAAATCCAGATTATGTGCGGAGTGTGTGGGAAGACGCGGCCGTGCTGGGGCCTGAGCCGACCGGTCCTGCCTGGAAGCCGCAACCCACTCCACGACCCATTGTTGCTGCGCCTACAACCCAGACAAGCACTACTCTGGCAACAGCCGCTAAATTAGCTACACCAATCACAAAGAAGCCTATTGCTAAAAGCAGCAGCACTGCTAGGACTACGCCTAGCACAAGACGCACAACGACAGAGACTCTCACGAAGACGACAATGCGGACAACAACGACAACAACAGCAATGACGGCGACAAGACTGGGTGAGACTGACGAGGAGAAGAATGAGTGCGTGTGCTGAGTGATGGGTGACATAGAGTGCTGAGGTGACTGAGTGTGGGCATAGGTTAAAATGGCAGAAGGGAGTTCATTTGATTGATTGAATTCAGTAATTTTGAAAAAAAAAACTCAGAGTATATTATAAAATGTAAATAAATCATGTAAAAATCCTGCAATATCCTCTAGGTTAAGAAGTGTAATACCACTAGAATATAGTCACGCAATCGAATGAACTTACCTTTCTGAATGTGTATTCCTGGTGTGAATCATCAGCTTTCTAGTGCTTTCTCTTTCTTTCGATCTGTCCGATTTCCTCTATCTTTCCCTTTTTTATTTATTCTTTACAATTTCTAATTTCCTTCTATTTATTTTCAGCTATCTTCATATTTCGTTCTATTTTTGAGTTGTTTTTCTTATGCTCTTATTTTCATTTGAACTAACTCTGTCTCGGGATATGATTTGGGCACTCGACTCTTTCCACTCAGCCACAGCACTCTTCACTCTTCACACATTGCACAGTCTCCCGCTTCAGTCCTGGATCATCACCAATAAGCAGTTCTGCAGTGGGTAGCTTCAGATTCCCCTTCCTCTCATCATCCAGTTAGTCAGTCAGTCAGTCAGTCATTCTTCCATCGGTATTTTCTTCGTGCCTCTTTCGTCAGTTCAAATCCCTCTGGATTCTTCCCCGTTCCTCATCTCTATTCAGGCCTTCGGACCCAGTCAGCAGCAGCTTCTTCAGCCTCAATTTTTCGTTCAATTCTCTCGCTTCGTTTTTCAGCCTCAAGTGCATGGCTATGTTCCTGTGCAAATTCGCTCGGTCGAATGCCTGATTACCGTGCTCGTGTCAGATGCTTTGCTTGTTGTTTGGAATAAGAAATACGGCCAGAATATCAGTGTCCACAAATTCGAAGAATTTCTAATAGCAAAAAGAAATCCTTCGAATTTTGCAAGGACTGACATGAAATTGGGGATTGAAAAATTGAAAATGATAAGGGAAATTGAAACCTTTGAATTTGGGTCTGAAAAAACAGCTGAAAAGAATTTTTTGCAGAAGCAGAAGGGCAGATGAAAAAGGCCTGAAAGACTGCTCGAAGAGTCGGTGGTTCGCTGTAGTTCGAACTGAGCAACTCGCGAAGAGGCACTAATTAGTGAAAAAGGCTCTGAAAGGGAAGAGAAAGGCCGAGTGAAAATGAGCCGAGCCAAACATGGAAATGGAATGTGGAGTGGAGAATGGAAAAAGTAGCTGCAAAAACACAAAAACGAGCTTTTCTTTCTTCGCGAAATATTTTCACTTTATTTTTGCTTCCTCAATTCCTTCGAAAACTCACCTCAAATTCAATTATGTTAACGCGCTTGGTGTCCACAGAGAAAAAGAGCTAAATTTTTCATGAGCTCATTCTCTTTTACTCATTTTTGGCTCGAACCCGCACAAAATGCCATTTCTCTCGTTTCGAGACACACAGAAATGTTTCATTTGTCGTAGCAAATATCGACAATCTACACGCATTTTCTTTTTATTTGCCAGAAAGAATTCATTTCTGATGGAATTCTGATTTTCTCCCAAATCTTCCATTTTGGCCCATTTGCATCACATCATCACATGGTGCTAAACCTGCGCCCATTTTTGACGTGTCTCGTCTATTTGCAGACACATTCTGCTTCCCTTTTCCAGCTTTTCTTTCTTCTAATATAATAATGAGCAGGAAAATCGAAAGTCACATCGAATTTCCTTGCTCTTTAATTCTTCATAGCTTTTTTCCACCAAAATATAAAGGATAGGGAATATCATTAGCGATGCGGCGTTTTCGTGAGTTTATTCATTCCCATCTAAATCATAAATAGACCTAATTAGATCTTCTTGTAATTCGTCTTTAAGCTATAAAAATCCTGGAAGAAATCGCGTTAACATATTTTTCGTAAGATAATCACCATCTGCTCTTGCATGCAAATACCGTGAATTTATGCAGCGACTTGGATGAACAACATCACTTTTGAATCATTCTTCAATTCCTTACTTCAACCTGAATCCCAAGCAGAGCAGAGCTGTTTAGTCGGACTTTTCATCGTCAAAATGCCATTAGGTGGTGGCCGTGTTTGGAGGCAAAAGCAGGCAGGGAAACTGCCTTCAGCAGTCAAAAGGCAAATGCAGTGTGGCTTCTAGCCGCTTACCTCCCCTTCCCCGTTGTCTCTCAGTCAGGGCACCTCCTTTCTTCCCTGACTTATCCTCCCTTCCCCTTCCACCAATTCCCTTCCTTCCGCTTCCTTCCTCCTTCTATCACTTTCTGGCCCAGCTTCAACCTGCTCCACAAGCTTCCCCTTTCAAGTTCCTTTGTTTTACCACGTTTTGAACCAGATTAAAGTCTCATTCTGCTCTCTGCTTCAGAGTTCAAAGGTTTCAAGCTGCTTACCATTTTCAGATGGGTCCTTGGTTAAGATTAGGCTTGTAAGGGTTTATTTTGATGAACTTGATTGAAAACGTTCAAAATGATCAACTCGACTTTTACAAGCTTTTTCAAAGATTCGCAAGATCAATTATATGAGAGTGAAAGCCCCCGAAAAAAAACCCCATTTAGTTACGATAATATTTACTAACTGAAGTGCTAAATAATAGACGTTACAGAGGCTACCACAACAGTCATATCGTTGTTGACGAGCACAGTAAAATTGACCGGAAACGAACTAACCAGAAGCAAAACGACACCTTTCACCTATCCTCCAGTGCGGCCTACCACGCCGATGACCGGCGATCTATTCACAACTACATCTAAGGTTGATTACTAATTCTCCAAATTTAATATCGAATTACGAAAATAGTTGTAGGAAATTGACATACTATTAAGTTTTATCATGAAAGAGTTGTTTATTTTTCGTGTCATTAACTCGCACAAAAATTATACTCGAACGACTATAAGTTGATCCTCAACGATCTTCAAATCTCTAAACTAATCCTCTACTATTTTGAGTTCATTTAAACACCAAAAATATTTATTCCAGCGTTATTCTTATACATAACGCATAACATCATCAATGCTCAAATAATTTCAGAGTACAGACCCGGCAGATTTTCCCCGTACTCCTTTGATTTTGATAGCTTCGGTTTCTGTCATTCTCTTCATTGCAATTATCGTGTTTTGCGTGTTCAAATGCAGGCAAAATCCTCAACCTGGAGACCACTATCCGATGGTACGTTCAAAATATTACGTGTATTCATTCTTATAGCAATGTGAATTTTTTTATAATGAAAGAGGAGCACAATATGCAATACCTAACTATCATATTTGCCAACTTTAACTTATCGGATTTCTGTTTGAATTTTAGCTGAATTAAGTTGTTGAATTTTTCTAAAGTTGATCTTTTTCACTATTGCGCATATCTGCAATCATTCACAAAAGAACTCGTCTAGTAATAATTTCGTTAATTACAGGTGATAAATGGCAAATCACAAGCGGGCTATACTCCAATTGCGACAGAATTGAGTCCTCCACTGGGCATGGACGGCAGAGTTGACTCTGTCACTCAGCCCCTTCTTCCCAGAAATCAGGTACAGAATATGATGGCCAGACTATGGGAGTGGAAACCATTATTTAAACTTCGAAAATAATCCGAAACAAAAGGGCAAGATCAGACAGTGATAATAGAAAGTTTCGAGAAAAAAACAATTTCTACCCAAAGATGATCATATCATTGATTGTTTTACAATCCAAATTAAGGTGAATGGAAATGGCTATCAGCCGTTGAATGGAGCAGTGATTCCGAATGGGAATGGAATGAATGGTATACGAAATGGGGGCAGTGCAATCAGTAGCACATTACCCAAAGTCAACGGAAATTCGAATCCCAAGAAGAAGGATTTCAAAGAGTGGTACGTGTAATAAATACACACACATTTATCTCGATCTTATTCAAAACTTATATCCTCGTAAGTTCAATATTTTTTCATTCTTTGTGAATGCAATTCTTATGATTCTCACAAAATATCAATCCAATTCACTTGTCCAAATTCCGAACAGAAGTCTCATTCTTCCTTTTTCCCCTACTTCTCTTTAGCTTATATTCGATTGTGATCATTCAAACGAGCTCAATATTAGATCTGTTTCATCCTTATTCATTCATTGTGCATTGATTGCATTGCCATTTCATGAATATCCTTTCTTCAATTAACAAAATGACAGCAATATTCTGTTCTTTATATCAGATAATCAGCATTATTCATTATTTCGGGTCATTCAACTATTTGATCTCATTCATTTTGAAATGATCTCTTCGTTTACTACCTTCGGTCTCAAAATATCTGCCTCCAGGTGCGCATCTTATTTTACTAAAAAATTTCTCTATCTAAATTAAAAAGGTTCAGTTAAATATAATTTGCATGCATACAAATAGATTTATTCTGAATTGGTGCGAATAATATTCAACTGAACGATTCTTGTCGTCCTAATTGCAATAATATAATGTCTTTCAATCACTAAATAAATAAACATCCATATAATTTTATTACAATGAATTTCACAACAAAATTGACAAATCACGCCTTTTTGTTACCCAATTTCTCCATTTTATCGCTGTATTCTTTGACGCATTCATTGCGCGGTCGACATATCGAAGCGACTTCTTTCGATGCCTCGTCTATTCTGTATTCCATCAGGAAATCAGTCTTGCATTTGCAGCCTCGGAACTCCATTTCGATACAGGATTCCTATAACGATAGAATTATTTCGGATAAACAATGAGAGAGGCAAACATATGCATCAGGAAATGGATTGCCGCATGTCGGGAAGCAAGATTTCCCTCCTTCAGAAAAGAAGCTGTTTTCGGGACAGTCTTCTTGAGATTTTTCAATTGTAGAGACCATCAGAGGATCTTAACATTTAAGATCAGATTTAAAGCGTTTCAGAATTTGGGATTATTATTCTGAAAATTCGAATTATGTTGCTTTATAGGTCTTGAAAATCTTGAAAATGTTCCAGAAGTATAGTTGTATAGATGCAGCTAAAATGCTGGAAAGTTATGTCCAACCCCTTGGCATATTCATATTTTAGGTCGTAAAACACTCAATTCTTAATTCAAATTTCTAATATCTATAAAAATGTGAAACGTCATACACTTTCGATGAAAATCAAAATGAACGATTGAAATTACCTTTCTTCGATAATTTTGATACAGCGTCAGTCAAATGATAGAAACTCAATAGCAAAATGAATTGGTAAAGGAAGTTATTGGAAATCATCATTATTCACACAAAAAGCATTCCTTGCATCACACGCATTCAGCTTTTATATCACTCTGTTTGTCAGTGCAGAAGCATAAAGTGGTGCAACTGATTGTGAGCATTCAAAGGATTGGCAAATGTTCGATTTTTATGCAACAATGCTTGTTTATTTACCTTTATTAAAAGATCGATTTACGTCGACACGAAAAATGACGTCATATTAGCAGAGATCAGTGTGAAATTGAGATCATCGCATACTTTGAAACAGAGTTCGAAAAAAAATCGAACTTTAACTTAACTTGAACTTCCAGACAGTTCGTACAACCCTGATTAAAAGGTATATTTATTTCAGTTGAAATTTTTAAGCGTCTTTATTGAATGTCTTCGAGAATTGTCTGTATCATGTTAATTGAAATAAAATTATTATTTCGCATTTTATTAAATAAAAATTCTATATGGAATTTGAGATTATTATAATCAAGCTTTATTTTATGTTAATTTTTCCGATTTCTCGCCATTTATTCGTTTGTGGATCGTATTCCTCGATTGAATTACAAAAATCTTTCGGTTTTATGCGTCTGCCAATATTTTGAAATCTAAGTTAACAAAATATTTGGTATAAAGATATGCAAGCTCTCAGCTCACCCTCCGATTGCATACAATTTCCCGTTAGCGACAATGAGCGAATGATGCGTTCTTGCATAATTCATATCAGCGATTCGAGAAATTCTATTGTTAACTGGAGCTGAGGGGTCGAAACACAGACAGGAATTGAATACATTATAATAACTAAATATATAATGATACATTATTTATCAGACACAATTAACGACTTCCATCCTCCAGTTATGTAAATTTTTCCATTTAGCGATACAACTCCGAAATACTCTCGTTCTTCTGGAATCTTTCCAATTTTAATCCATTCCCGTTCATCGTCTGATAATCGATATATCTTTTTACTATTCCATCCATCAATAACTGAATATCCATAATTACAATAATGAATATGCTATAATGTGACCGTATAAAATTCCGTTATGTGTTGTTGTTTGAACACATTTAATTGGAAGAGGAAAAGCAGGCCCTGTTTGCCACTTTCCATCTATCAAAACCTGAATAAATTATTTCATGGACTTTCATTCGATCTTCTTATATCAACTCGATTCGTATCAGAATTCCATCCACCCAAATAGTACAATTTGTCTTTGAAATAAGCGACTGATGCATTAATACGCAATTTAAGACGAACTGGACCTGTAAAATTCTTTGAATCGATTATTCATGGGTTTATTGATAGAACCTCTTGAAATTTGTCGAGTATTCAGATCGAAAATTTCAAACGATTTTTTATAAGATCTAATTGCGAAAATCTAAAATTATAAAATTAGCAATGCCAAATAAAATAACTAACTTTATCTTTTATAACTGCTACTTCCCCTGGTAGCAAACAATTAGTAAAGCTCGCAATCTTCTCAACAGAAGTAGTATGAGAATCAAACAGACAAATTCTTCCTTCCCAAATTTTTCCGCTTTTATAAGACACTAAATACTAAAGTTAACTTTCGCTCATACAAGAAATGTTTCCCTACGATAGAATAAAATTTCCCTCTCGAGCGCTGTCGGCATATATTTCTTGATTATTTGCATCATTCGACTGTTAGTCCGGGTCAATTGTTTCAGCTCTTTGGATTCGGGATATTCGCAGATCAATAATATAATTTCGACTGGTAAATTGGCTAACATCTTTGTTAAGAGACCTAAACAATCAGAATAGTATTATTTCAAAATGGAAATAGTAAACGAGTATTGATTGAACGAGAAAGTGCAATTAATGAGTGAAATTGATGATTGAAGAAAGAAGGATGAAACTACTAAGTTGATGTTTCGCAATTTTTATCAGGTTAAAAATCGACCCCTAAAACTTGAAGATGCATGCTGAAATGGGACACTCCCGATTCAGAACTTCCCAATCCAGAACTCGGTTCAAATATCACTCCAAACTAATGTTTCATTCCAAAACTACCGAAATATCATGTTAGAGTGAAAATATGAAGTGTACGGCTCATAGAAAAAGACACCGGGACACCGGTTAGAAAAAGACACCGGGTTTTCTAAGAAATAGTATGGGGAGGCAAGATAGGAAAAGAAAAAAAGCCGGTGTCTTTTTCTAACTGGTGTCCCGGTGTCTTTTTCTAGGAGCCAAGTGTACCTATATAGAACTCAGGAAGGAATTTTAGAAGTATTCCCCTTCTATTTGGCTTATTTCTTCATTATAGGGGTATTTCAGTGCGTAGATGACGGATCTAAAGTCAAAATGTGCTGACGTTGGGTCCTGGCCTAGAGCTTGGCTTTGAACGTCCATTCAATGCAAAACCTTGCCAATTTAACAAAGGAGAACAACAAAGCTCCTCTCAGTCAATGTATTCAAATTAGGGTATTTCTTATACTATCTTACTGTTACGCATTATTTCGTCGTTTTCTCAAAGAAAATTCCGACCCTAGTACTCACATCAGAATTTTTGACTTTATAAGTGTGATACATGTACCCTATTTAGATCTTAGTCAAAAAGTGAACAGAAATTCGAGTAATAGATCGGAACATTCTCTTTTCAGATCCTCATCTACGCACTGAAATATCCCAATAGTGAAGAAATAAGCTAAATAGGAAGGGAATACTTCTAAAATTCCTTCCTAGTTCTGAATAGGTACACTTCATATTTCCACCCTAAGATGATATTTCGATCGAGTTTTGGAATGAAACATTAATTTTGAGTGATATTTGGACCGAGCTCTGAATCGGGGTATTTCATAGAATCACTTTATAAACCTATTCTGAACGAGTTCTGGATTGAGCAGTTCTGGATCGGGAGTGTTCCATTTAGCCGTGTTTTGGACGATCTTTAGCCGATGGCTAAGCTAACAAACAATCCGAGTGTCGTCCTACCCTGTCGTGTGTGGGTCTGTGTCTTAGCCCACATACGTCCAATGCCAACTTTATTCGATTTCCCTAATAAATAGTAAATTTCCCAACTCTTTGTCATAATGGTTTTTTTTTCCAAGCGGGGGCATTTTCCGGGGAAAAAACGATGATATTATTCATCTGCTAGTGAACTATAAAAAGCTGACGAGTTGAAATGGCACCATTCATTGGGAAGAGTGGGAATTGATCTGGGGCTGAGAATTAAAATATTCAAATCTATCTACACTAATGCATTCGTTCTCAATCTCCCTACTCTTCTGCCTAATTGCAGTAACTATTGCCCAATTTAGACCAAACAAAGTAAGTCAATTTCTAGAAAGAAAAAAAAACTAAACGTGGAATAAGCCGCCTAATTTCTGACTAATTAATAATCGATGATGTAACAAAGTCTCGTTTCTCAACAAAACAATATTCTTATAATTTTATTTCGTTAAAATACAAATTTTGTGTCATAACTAAATGATGAAACGGTCTATATATTTAGCCAGCAAGAAATTCAACGAATGAAGCATCGAGACCTCGAGGAAGAGGTGGAAAATTTCGTTGGATCAGTTCGAACAACATGACAGAAGGGGAAGCGGAGGAATACCAAAAAGTGATTTTAATATTTATTCCATCTTAGGAATTGTCATTTAGAAATTTGGAATAAATCCTCGCCGCATGGCGAATAGATTGCAAGGGCTGAAAAAGATGGGATTCCAAGGAAGACAGACAGCAATGACTGCAGAAGATAGGAGCGAAATGGAAACAAGAAGACAGGTGAGTTCTGAAAATCAGAATAACAGATGTCAGTTGATTTGTAACAGAAGTTAGAAAATTTGTTACAATAACAGCGCATTTTAAACTAAACAGGAAAGAATTTAGGTCATATCGCATATTAGAAATTTATCGCGCACTTCATAATGATATTAGCAAAGTGGCAATTTCAGAAATACGGCAATCTGAAAGTGACACAACCCAACAATGAGTCATTCGATCTGTTCGAAATCAACAAAATGACTAACATCGCTGATGTGCTCGTAGATGGAGACACCGTTTTGACAGAGTTAGTCATTTTGTCGAAATTTATGCTCATCTTTCAAACTTCAAGTGATTAGAACTGTTCTAGCAATCATCAAATTTATAAGATGTGCTAGGTGCGAGATAAAAATACTTATTTCCCGTTCAAATCTAGAATTTTCTTCTCACATTTCGAAAACATTTTCTGGTGAATATTCTTGTGAATTTTGATATAATAAAATGAGTCAAATAGGCACTTTACCAGATTTTAAGAGCATTTTGTCGGACAAAAACGAAGACCTCATTGGAATCGAAAGTTTAGAGAGCAGCTGAACAAACTGGAAGAGGATTTGAGAGATGCGAATTCGACTGGCAGAGTTAAACGACAAATGACCGTCATCACAGACAGGAAATGGACCCACAACACTCTCTACTACTACATGGATTCCACTGTCGGTTAGTCACACACCTTGAAGACATAATGTTAGCGAAAAAGGCCATCTGAAGTTTACAAAATAAGATTATGAAAAGCAATGGAAGATAAAATTATAGGAAATTTCCCACTCTTATACTATTTCGAACATCCTGTTTTCATATTGTCTTGCTCTCTCCAAGTCATGGAGTTGCATTTCATGATTTTGAAAAAATCACTATTTTGAAAATGACTTAAATAAAATTGATTGATGAAGATAAAGATTTTGTATTGGTGCAATTATTATAAGATTTTTAAACAGTCCTAGCAAAACTGAATTAAACAATTTCTTGACGCAAGAATAAACTAAGCATCCATTAAAATATGCTCACATTTCAGACGCAAACACTCGTCAAGCAGTCCCTGTAGCATTAGCGTATCTACAAGCACGAACCTGCATCAACTTTGTGCAGAGCTCCACTGCCCAAAATAGAGTCAAGGTTTTTTAATCGTTTCTGATGGATGGATTATGATATCTTCTAGGTGACAAGCGGTGATGGCTGTTATTCGTTTGTTGGCATGGCTGGAAATGAACAGGTGCTTTCATTGGGTACTGGCTGTGGATCTTTCGGGACTATTACTCATGAGTTTCTACATGCGCTCGGTAAATTTTAGAAGTTTCGGGCAAGGATTGCCTTGTTGAGTGAGATTAGACATGGAAAGGGGAACATTTTACTTATAACTCATTGTCAGTAAAAATTAATTTACAGTAATGAACTAATTGACCAAATATTCCAGGATTTTATCACGAACAGTCGAGATCGGACCGAGATTCCTATGTCCGAATCGACCTGACGAACGTTCCTTCCTCTCGCCAGTCCAATTTCAACAAATATTCATCGGATAGAGTTGCTAATTATGTGCCATATGAATATGGTTCCAATATGCATTATTCGTAAGTTTTCCCACTTTGATTTTCTCGACCCAAAACGTAAAATTCATCGTCAAAAATCATAATTTTCGAATTGTAGGGTTAGATCTTTCGTGAATAAAACAGGAGCCTTCTCAGTGGAGCCTCTAGATGATGGTAAAGTACCTGATTATTTCTTTCCTCTAAATAAATATTTTAGACTACTTATTCACGGCTGGAAGCAGACAAGTGTCATTGTACGATCTCATAAACATCAATACGCACTATGGATGCTCATGTATTTCTCTCAAAATCAAATAAGCGATTTATGAACAGCATCTTTCTAGGCCCTGCAAATTCAGTTGTTTGTCAAAATGGAGGCGTACCTAACCCTAGAAGCTGCAATACCTGGTAATATTAAATTTGATCTCTTCTGTCCAAACAATTTTATCCTACATTTTTATTCAATTATTTCATCTTCATGTGAATTCAGCAACTGCCCGTTAGGTTATGGAGGAGCCACATGCGCTGAAAGGGTAGTAATTATTTGATTCTGGAATATTCAATCATTGTTAAATTCAGCCAGCCGGCTGTGGAAGTAGTTTGACAGCAACCGCCAACTGGCAAACGACCACGATGACAGTGGGAGACTCGTCGAATTCTGCTTCAGCTCGCAACTCTGTCAGCTATTGTACTTCATGGATTACTGTGGGTTGATTATTGATTTTTATCCCATTTTCATATCATACAAAGCCGATCTTCATTAACCAAAAATTCGAAAAATCAATTATTAGAAGGAAAAAAACTAAAGGTTAACTTTGAACAAAACCATTGAAAAATCTCATGTGCATAAATTTCTATTGTAGCGCGTATTTAGTAAAAAATCGCTGATTTAATATACTTTTGATATAGTGTGATGCGCATTTTGAATATTCAGATGTGTCATTTCTCGTTTGGCAGTTTGATTTAAAATAAGTATTTCATGATAATTTCAGGCTCCTGCTGGAATGCAGGTTCAAGTGCGAATATCCGAAATTTACAATGGACAATGTAATTTTGGGTGCTCTTGGAATGGCATAGAACTCAAAATCAAGAGCGACAAGAAGCTCGTCAGCCCTAGGTGATTTCTGCTTCTTCGAGTAATTCCAATGTCTTCCAAATTTAGATTTTGTTGCGACGAGTCGAAAAATCAGATCTACACGAGCCAGCTGAACCCCACACCGATCATTGCGTTCAATCAATTCTACTCCTCGCAATTCAAAGTTGATTACCGCTACGGTGAGCATATTTTTGCTTCAGAAGCTAGTTCTAAGTTTATGCGCTTCTGAAATTTTATGAACATTTTTGGCTGAAACATGTGACATTACCGGATCACGATATAATGGTAGCTAATTCTCTCATTTTAAAATGATGAATCTCAGTATCTGCCGGTGGTATTTCCCCAGCCAGCTCGACGCCAGGCCCCGTCACAGGAGCACCATCAACCTGCGTCGACAGCTCAGGCGCCTCGACTTGTGCTCAGTGGAATAGCCAAGGTACAGCTTCTTTTTCACATTCATTTTTCACTAACTATTTTAGGATTTTGCTCGTCGACCTTCTACACAACGGATCAGAAGAAACAATACTGCCAGAACACTTGTAATAATAAAAAAAAATCCTCCGAGTGTATAACTATTATATCATAGGCAACTTGTGCAATACAGCTCCAGCAACATCCGGTCCAAATGGATGTGTCGATAACTCAGGCGCCTCGACTTGTGCTTATTGGAATAGCCAAGGTGCAGCTTTTTTCTACATTAATTTTGCTGAAATATGCCGAATTTTTCACTAAACATTTCAGGATTTTGTTCGTCGAGCTCCTATCCAACAGATCTGAAGAAGCAACACTGTCAGAACACTTGCAAACTCTGCTGATTTGCCAATCTATTCGAGTCATTTGAAAATTATAATCATTTTTATTCCATTAAAAGACCATGGAGATCAAAATCAAATGAATGAAAAAGTCGAATTGTCACGTTGGAGTTGAGCATTAGACATGAGCTGTGCTAATAAAACACGTGAAAGATGAAAGGAATATGGAATCGGGGGATAGAGAAAGGATTTAGGGTCGTATGCCAAGTCTCGAATTCTGTAAATAAACAGAGTTAGTTGATCAGGCCAGCTCCCGTGCGGTGCAATTAGTAGAAGTTAGGGGTGTGGGAGAATGAAGTAAGCAGCAGCGTCGATAGAGCCTCAAACTTGGGCAATTAAACCTTTATTTACAATAAAAGAAAAATCAATATAAAAATAAATCTGGTGAGAAATGTATGAGCAGCAAGAAATGCTGCTTTTATCTTAAGAGTGAATGTCGGTAAGGACCAAAGTCGGTATAAACAGGGGTCCGCAAATCGGATTGATTTTCACATATATCATTCAGTTTTTCACGCTGATCATCATGGTGTGTTTTATTTTTCATAAAAATTACAGTATCCAGGATTACAGTAACTTAAAATTTTGATTCGATATCAGAAAAAATTAATAACTTTATTTCTAAATCAAATCAAATGGGGCTTTTTGTGCTAGATAGCCCATGAAAATTACTAATAATGTAATAACTACTCTCTTGTAAATGCATAATAATTCATTTAAAATGGAAATAAAAATACAGGATCAGGTTGTACCAATGAGAGGTTTCCGACAAAATGATAGTTCACTGATTCCGGACCAAGTTAAACAAGTACTTTTCTACGGACACATGAAACTATCGAGATTAGTGCCTTACGTTGTCCAGTATTTCTGCGCTATTCTTTACTATAATCTTGAAATTCTTTCGGTCTTTCAAATTCATAAATTTTTCACGTGAATTATCATATTTTCGGATATTATGAGCAAGTACACGAACACATAACATCTTCTCTTTCAACATTTTTCATTAATTGTGCCCTCCTGTGGAAGGCTGTTCCAAAATTTCGTTAGACCATTTCTTTTGAAGAGTCGAAACGTTGTTAATACCTCAAACTTGGGTAATTAAACCGAAGTTACCGGTGAAAATCGGCAGATATAGACATTTCATGGCATATGTCAAGCAAGAACGCTTTATATCTTTAGTTCTTTTCCTCTCCAGCGAAAGACTATCTGACAATTTTGCGATAGATAGAGGACAAGTGAGAGAAACCAGACAGTGAAGGGGAACAAATGCACTCTTGCTTGACATATGTGACGAAATGTTCATATCTGCCGATTTTCACCGATAGCTTCGGTTTAATTACCCAAGTTTGAGGTATTAACGACGTTCCCGACTCTTCGAAAGAAGTGGTCTAGAAAATTTTGGAACGCTTTTCAATATGAGAGGCAGAAATTATAGCATGAGGAAAAATGAAAACGTTTTATTCTTTGTCCAAAAATTTGAAAATTAGGACGGGAACGAGCAAATCTTGTTCATGACTGATTGATGTTTCTCGCTATCATTTTCCTCTGGTAAAATATCTTATTCAACCGCGATCGCTTTCAGATCAACAATCAATGGTAAAGAAATGTAAGTTTAGCAGTTTGAGTAACTAATCACCAACAAGCATTGGATTGTCCCTCATCATTGCCCTATTTATTTCCTTTCTAAATAGATAAAAATACGAACTTCCTTGTAGAGCGGTCCTCCTTTGACAAATCTGCCCTTGCGATCCACTCGCAGATTCGTCATTCTCCAATCCACGTGCACTTCTGTCCGTAAGCCATTTCGATCGTGATTCGACCCTGAAAATGCCATTTTGAAGTTTGTTCGGAGAAACTAGCATACAATTATTACTGCTCAATTGAAAGTCTGCATTTTTAATGGTTTTGAAAAAAATGAAAATTTTGATTTTTTGATAAACATGCAGAATGGAACCATAACTAGTCTCACTAGCTATTAATTGAATCATTTGCATCAAATAATCAAATTTTTACTTGATTTGAAGTGGAAAAAGATTTTGGGGTTGATGTTTTTCGTGAAAATGCTGTAGTAGTATTTTTTGCTAAACTCATGCTAAGCATGAGCTCTAGTCTGAATTAAAAGTTCGTGCTAAAAGACTAAAAATACCACCACAGAAGTTCGTTCTTGTCTTCATTTATCGAAGTGATTTCCCTTTGAATATTTCTTTCGACTTTAGATCGGTATTACTTTATGACCTAGTTTAGCTAAAGTCTAGCTGCTTGGAAATTCATAAAAATAGACAATTCCTTAGTGAGATTTTGCCAATAAACGTCAGTTTGATTTTTCGATTCAATTAATTTTTATTTTAAGAATATTTCTGCTAAATAATGAGTGGCAGGTGTTAATTAGAATAGTTCGACGATAGAAAAATTTCTGATTAATTTTAGAAAATCTAAAAATTGCCAATTAAAATAGCAGACATCTGAATTTCTTTACGAGTTAACCTTTTCCTTTTCTATCTGCTATATGAAATTTTAAAAAATCTTATTCTGAATCACCATTTTCATCATAAATTTATTGATTCAATGTCTAATTATTCCAATACATTATATGATTCCGTTCTATGCGCAAAGGCCTGTTGGATATGAAAAATATGACAAAAGGAGATTAGTTGGACTGTAAAGATCGAATTGAAAAGCCAAAGAAACATTCTTGGAGGAAATTATCAACGAGTTTTCGAAATTTCTGATAGAATGGAACGTACAAATTTGACTAATCATGAAGAATCGCTTTTTGATAATAGGATCGTGCGGCAATCATTCCATGGAAATGTCAGAAAATGATGAGACTTCGATTCATAGATTACCGATATCATACCGTATCACACTATTCTTCATAGTTCTAAGGAACTCATAGAGACCTTGATACATATCTCATAGACAATGGCAAAACTACTGTGTGCATGGAATTACTGTTCTAAAATTCACATGATGGACAGGACTGTTGGCGGTACAGTAATATAGCGCATCACATCTCAATGAAAATCAACTGCATCGCAAACAACCCTGATAATGAGTTATGCACGATTTCACCTCATGATCTAACTCCTAAACTAATTAATTTTCTGAACTGACAAACAAATCTTAACGCAGGTGCAATTTTTAATTATCTGAAAAGTCTATCTTCTAAGCGAGTACTATAAATACAAAGTTAATTGCCCAAGCAACGTCTTGCATTGCTACGCGATCCATTTCAAGTTTTGCCATTTTTATTTCGAAAGTGCTACCCTTTCTAAATCATACTGTATTGGGGTCATTTTTCTCAAATTGTTATTCTACAGATTTATTATTACCATGAGCAATAATTCACAGAATAGAACGTCTTCTTGGTGCGATGGCTTTATGCCTTATGCAGAGTATGACTTTTGTAAAGGTGGATTAATTTTTCAGTTTACTTATTCTTAATACTATTCTGCATTGCTTTTGTTTTTATAAACCTCGGTAACGATTTACTATTTTAGACTTGTTAGCATCAGATACAGTACTTTACAAACTCATCATTGCATGGAAAACTGCCATAATTCCTCAAAATATATCTAGTCAGGGTTAGTTAAAGTTTTATATCGATGTCATCATCAAAAATAAATTCATCTATAGAATATGAAATCAAGGCCAATTTGTATATCATCTTATTAATACCGATTTTTGTGTGCATATTTATGATGTATCGGTTACTTCGAAAACGTGGAAATCTTTCACAGTTCGAAAAATTAATAGTCATCTTACTCATTCTATATATACTCTTTTTTATCTGTTCATTGATAGAGGTAGTTTTATACATTATTGCCTTTATGATACAATTTTTAATATATGCATTGAAGCAAGATAATACTTTAGTTTTCGTTTATGATCTATTATGAAATTTTGCGCTATTGCTGCCAAAAGTATTACACATTCGAGGTAACATAATTTAGAATTTTAATCACATGTATCAGTCAATATTTATCTACAGTCTAAGCGAATCGTTTAAAATATCATCTACGTTGCTACAGAAAAGTTAACATTTTGTGAAATAGTATGGATCGTATTATTGTAGTTTTCCATAAGTTATTCTGCCAAAACGTATCTATTTTTCTGTCGCAACTTTTCCAAATAACTATAAAATACCACTTTATTTTAGTTTTATTTGACATATAAAGTTAACTTAAATCTAATATAGTTAGTTTTACATTGACAGTTAACAAATGTAATTGTAGGTATTATTGAAGGATTTATTTAATATTCTTCAAGAGATATGGTTACTGATGGCCATAAGATTCGTTTCGACTGCAACTACAATATATAGAGCTAGGGCATTTTCACTGTTAGAAATTTTTTCACATGCATATGTCAGTCTTGATACAAAATGATTCAATTTAGTAATCGTAACGAAAAAATAACTCGGCTATTTTCCATTATATTTTGGATATTGGTCGGATTCCATATTATTTTTGGCTGTATCGGCAGACTAGCTTATTTTTCAATGTACTGCTTGAACAAATATCGAATTGTTTATATTCCTGATATAGTTGATAGACGATATTTAAAGGCTCTTGAACGATGGAATGTAAGTTAAACGAATATTATCAAAATAAAAATGATTAATATCAATTATGTAGATAATTTTTAGAATTTTTACGGTTTTAAAGCTCCGATCATAGCAAATTGTGCTCAGACGATAATTAGCATTATCGCATTTATTTATCTAAAGCGGTGTCTTAATTCGTATGGGAATCTGAGCCAAAGTACAAGAAATGCTGAACGACGCTTAAATCGATGCCTAATGGCACATGTAAGTTAGCCCGGTCAATGTTGCACCATATTATGTTGAAAATGAATATGTATAACGTTTAGGTTTTATGCGAAGTGATAACAAATTTAAGTATTCCTGACCTATACGATTTGTTTTGCAAGGTTTGGGACAATCAGAAACGGGAACCTGTAGGTAGGATGTTCACTTAATCTTTTAACTTCGATATCTTAAACACCCTGTGCAAAATTAATTATGTTTTCGTTGTAATAATTCTTCCATATGTAATGAGTCTGTTAAGAGGACGAATCCGCGAATAATTGATTTCTCAAACTTGGTTAATAATCAAGTCACACATTTGTTTATATTTATAACCAATCTCTGGTTTAAAATGCCGAGATTCGTTACAGCGAGTACGAAATGACTTATTCAAAAACAATTTAAATGAAATTTATAATTCCTAAGCTATTTTGTCCCGTTGTAGAAGTCATAGCATAATTTCTGTTTATTTACAAACGGAAAAAGTAAAGGGATTCGATATATTTTAAAACACTCTTACCCAAAGAACGATGGTATCGAAAAAATTTGTTGAAGTAATGAAGATTGTTCACGATTTAACAAAAAATAACAAATCAACTAGTTTCATAGCTTCACAGTTAGAAGTTTGAGAGAACTTAATGGAATATTTTAGATAGATGTTTTGGCGGTCGTGCACTTTGGTTAAATATAGTGAGGAATTATATACTCGTAAGCATTATTAATAATAAATTTTCATATTAGCTAACATAAGAAATGAACCCACACTAGGATAAATTAAATCTTCTACCAAGAGAAAGCATTAAAAACTTTTAGTACCTTTGTGAATTTATATACAAAAGTGGAACATGCCTCCAAATAATTCCCCTGTTTTTCTTAGTGAGAGGATTGATCAAGGTAGTTTATGTGCATATGCATGCAAAAGAAAAAGACAATTTTAGAAGAGCAACACTATATCACCGAATAATAAAGAATTAGTCAGAGTTATTGGAGTTACACCTCATCGTCCGGAGCAACTGCACCCGGATATATTTTCTCATCAAGCGCCAATAAACTAATCTGAAATTATGGTAAAGTGTGAAAAGACAGTTCTATATGTATAGGCAAAGTTTATACAACTCACGACTGCTTAGTTTTTTTCTTACTTGAATAAATTTATTCATTTTGCTTTATCGATTCAAATGCTTTCCGAAAATTTGTCTGATTTGTCGAATGTTCAATAAAAAACATTGCTTGTATCCATTCTATTCGAAGATATCTGATATCAAAGTGTAGCATCTTGTCTTGTAAGATAAAATTCATGGCAATTCTGAAAACTGAATCGAGTTATGCAAAATCAGAAAACTGTCCTTGTTCCAAAAACTTTCAGAGCTCGTAAAACGTGTCCAATTCAGGCGAGTAGGATCTCAAAATGACGGGCTTATTCATATTCGCAAATCTTACTTGTTTAGAAACGATGAAAATAACAAACAACAACATAATTAGGCAATTATCGACGAAATTGGGCGAAAAAATCAACGAATCGACTCTTTAACGCATGTCTTAACTTGACACGTACCGAATGTACCGTACTAAAGACTTGACAGGCCGTGTCTAGTCATCCATTTCTGTACAGATCTGTGACTTTGATCGACAAAATCATTCAAGTAGATCTGGTTGTTTTTCCTCTTTTCGCGTACTCTTATTCATTTCAAGACTTTTCAAATTTAGATACCCTTGATGTCTGAAGAATCTTTGGGAAGTCTACGGAATGCAGCCAGACTGTTAGAAGCAGAGGTCGGAAATCGAGTCGAATTGAGCAAACTCCAATTTGTGAGTTGATTTATTCTTCGTCAATGTTTTCATCAAAAGTCGAATACAAATTATGGCACGCATTTCTACTGCAAACATGTCATAGGTTTAGTAATCGTGTCGAGACTTTGAAAAATTATGCAGTAATCCAACGTTGTGGTGCGGTCTTTTCCTCATAAAAATTGAAATTCAGCTGATGGAGTTCGTTTCCGATACTTTGAATACGTTGAAAGGCAGTGAAGATGAAGGGGCTTTGAAGGAACATCGAACCGGTCTGCAGACTGTCGTGCAGATGCTCCAAACTGTCTGTCAAATACGGCAGAGGAAGGTTAGTATTTTTCAAAAATTTTCATGAATTCGGAGACTTTTTGCAGGAAAAGGAAATGCAGCAGACAGTAGGCGATGGAAGGATTGTTTCTTGCAGCTTAGCAGATAGGTGAGAATCTTATATTTTAAATGAAAAAAAATGAACGATACAGAATTGCAGCATTTCAAACTTGTGAATGCTTGCATGAACGAGATAGCGTGCATTATCGAGAGCGGAAAAACATGAGTTATTTCAATTTCCGGAAAAGTCATACTATTTTGTTCTCACGCTTTCATCCTCCTTACAATTTATCCTTTTACTCATTCTTTTCTTACCTCCCCTTCCTTCAGCAACGGAAAAGAAATATCAGGGAAGAAGAGAGGAAAACATACGTGCGCGTAAAGGCATGTGGAAGAGAGGAGATTCTCCCTATTTCGCGCAGAAACATTTTCATAAAGAGGATGGAAGAGTGGTTCTGCGGGTACTCGTGTATTTGAAAAATTTGCAAGTTTGACGATACTTTCAGCAACTTGTCGATGCCGACCTGCAACGAAAATTCGTCAGAGGACGAGGAAGAGGAACAGCCGACAGGCAGATCGCGCATAAGGAGCCGGAAGTCTGCAAAAGATGCAGCTAATGAATTCGACAACTTCGCTGAAAGTCGCAGGTTTGACAAACATTTTTTTCAAAACTTAGCCTCTATTATCATTTTTATTTTTTAAAAAATGGATGTTCTAGATATTTGAGAGAGGATTGCACAATGTGTTCAAATCTTTTTCCAATCCTCACTTTTTATTCGCATCAGCTTTGAAAATATATTCATTGGAGAATTGTTCAAAATTTGTATATATTTTTCTATTCAAGTTTAAAAAAATATTCCAATTCATTTAATGCCATTTTTCAGAATAGCGATCGAATCGACGATCGTGACGAAACTCGACGAATTGCCCAGTTTCTCGGACATCGTTGGGCTGGATGAGGTATTAATGCTTTGACATTTTTCGTTTTCATATTTTCAAGTTTAGGCAAAGAACGCCCTTCTAGAAGCCCTTGTCGACCCTCTTCTCTACCCGGAATGGTTCAAAAATTCCGATCTGAGACCCTGGAAAGCGGTTCTTCTGTTTGGTCCTCCCGGCACAGGTTTTTTCTGTCTTAATTTTCTAAAGATTTTCGAATTTCAGGCAAATCAGCTCTGTCTCAAGCGATCGTCAAGCAAATTCACTCTGTGCTCTATCAGGCATTCAGACTTCGTTAATTTTCAAATGATATATTTCTCCTTTTCAGGTTTCCTCTTCTGATCTGATTTCTTCCTGGAGCGGGCAGAGTGAAAAGCTGATTCGAGAGTTGTTTGACCACGCAATTGCTCAGGGAAAAAGTTTGTCGTTTTTATTTTCTTTTTTCTTCAAAATTCACTTTTCGCTTTCCCAAATAATCCTGATATTTTTCTTCAGCGACAGTGATTTTCATCGATGAAGTCGACTCGATTTGCCGTGTTCGTCATTCGAGTGAAGAAGACGCGAATCGTCGTGTCAAAGTACGTTCTTTTCGAATTTCATTCCTTTCTCATTTCTTTTCAGACCGAACTTCTGGTTCAAATTCAGCGTCTCCAACGCACTGACAAAATCGTGCTTGTTTGTGCGACGAATTGCCCCTGGGAATTGGATCCTGCATTTCTCCGGAGGTTTATAAATTTATCTTTTGATTAATTCGATGAAAAATCCATGATTTGGTAAGTTTCTTGCTACAAAAATTTCTGTTGCGGATTGGCAATCTTTTGATGGCCTGAAGTTAGACTGTCAGTTTTTAAACATGCTACATTTCAAAACAGTCTGTGAAAGCGATGACAAATTCTTTGAAATAAGAATGGATTCTCAAACTTTCACTTGCAGATTCGAGAAGAAGATCTTCATCGGCCTGCCAGATATGATAGCTCGTGCAGCTCTGCTCAAGAAACGACTTGTTGCAAGTTTTTTTTATTTAGCTATATTTCTTTCAAATAAATTTCCTCCAAATAGGGATGTTCGGAATTTCGATTCTGAGTTCAAGCACTGGAAATCTCTAACCCAATTTCTGAGTCACGAAAATGCTCAATTTTGACTCTCATTTCGATTCCGAATTTTTCAAAATCCAAATTCCGAATGGTTTTGAGAAATGCTGAAAGAATCATTACAGAGCACACAACTCACTCCAGAAGTGACATTCGACTGGCTGGCCTTGCAGACCGCGGGAATGAGTGGGGACGATCTGCGCAGATTCGCCAGCGAACTCGGATATTTGCAGTTCAGATATTTCAAGGTACAAGATATTTTATCGATCGATGAAAGATGATCCCAATTCAGGAGCAGCAAAGAAGCAGCCAAGGAATAACCAGTCAGCAAAGAAGGCCTTTGAATCGGTTGGTTCAATTTATTCATTCTGTGGAATTTTATGATGAAAAGATTGGATTTGCAAAAATTCCATCAAACTGTTCCTTTCTAATGAATTCCGTTTCATGAATCTTTCTTCTAACAATAAGCAAGAAAAAAGCGTGAAGATATTTGTCGATACTATATTTTGAATTAAAAAATGATAGATATTCAACTTAAAATTCTTGCAGAGAAGATGTTAGTTCGATTCTGGACAAATTCGTTCCCTCTGTCGACGAAGTGCAACGCAGTCGATTCGAGGAGTACATAGGCAAGTGAACAAGTCATTCATTCAACATTTCCATGCAACTGCTCTCTGTATAATTCATCAGTTCACAATTTGTAAAATTTACCTGCTTTTTCCCTATTCTCTAATCCTAGAGACTGATGAATTATATAGATAGCCCCATACACTCATACAGCGGTCAGTCCAATTTTTGTCAAATCTAATGTCATTTTGACTAGTAAAAACTTTATTCTCCTTTCAAACTCAAACAACCAAAACAATCCACCGTAAAAATTCCATTGAAAGGATCAAAAGCAACAACAGAGTTTGGGATCAAGATGCCATAAAAGAAGATATTTCCGATAAAAGATGATAGAAGGAAAGAGAAAGCTCAAAGAATTCGGAAAAAGGGAAATTGTAAAATCCTAGCGGATGGAGGAATTATGAATAATTTATTATCCTTGATTTTTGATGAAACAACAACTTGCCGTGTTTTTGAGGGGGACTTCAGTATTTGTAAGCGAGAGGACGAATTTTGGTGAATTCCTCGACAGTCGCGTCAGTGACTTGCTTGCGACGCTCTGCGACTTCCCCGATCACACGTTGCACCTAAAATAAAAGATAAACGGGAAAATGAGCAGAAAAATGAGTTACCTCAGCGATGGCAAGCTGCTTCAATTCACCGGTCAGCATTTTGCCAGATGTGTAGTCCTAAATGCATTATTTTATTGCATATTTTCATTCTAGTAGTAAGATCGTGTTTTCAATTGGAGCAATTTAATAAATTCAACAATTTGAAGAGGACGAATTTGATTGGATGATTTGAATTCTTTGCAAAAAAATGCAGCATGATGAAATAGTGTGTAAAGGTTAGGAGAATGTGAGTGAGGAAGCGCTCCCTTAATTTATTTACATATTTCGTCATGTTGCGAAGAATCCAAATTTCCTTTCAATTGAACGATTGGGAAATCTAGTGATTGTTGAAAAGCAAAAAAATCTACCTGTCGAATCTGCTCGAGTTGATCGTCATCATCGAGGAAGAATTTGAGGAACTGGAAGCTGATGTCGACATCGCAATTGCCGCCCTTCTGCCTATGCTCCTCTACTGTCGGCTGTCCCCCAGAGAAGGCCTCTCTGTTGATCTGCAATTATATTCATTCGTCGGCATTTAGCGAAATAGTAGGCAAGGGTAGAAGAGGAGTTGAATAAGGCTGTATCATTTTTGCATACTATAGCTTCAAGTTGCGAGTTATGACATTTACGAATTTACATGTTCATGTTATTTGAAGAAAAGAGATCACTCGATTTACCTTGTTCTTGATCTGTTTAGGAGTGTCATTGATGAAGATGCAGGACAACGGCTCGCTTGCATTCATCTTTGTTTGAGCTCCCTAAATCCATAATTCAATGAACGAACATTTTTTATGAAATAGTCTGATTAGGAAACTGATATGCAATCGAAATAACTTGTTATAAGATTTTTTTCTTTAAAAATGTTTTCATCTTCAGAATCTCCCCTTATGTTTTTTGCTATTTACGAAAGAAAATTGATATGCTGAAACATGTACCTGTAGAGCAGGCAGAAAAGTGGAGAAGATGAGCGATGGCTTGGGGTATTTGAGACGAGGCGCCACGTCGCGAGTCATCCGAAAATAGGGGTCCTAAAATTGGTTGTTGATGGACTGTTTACTACAAGAAGGAAATAAACTCGAGAATGTCGAATTTGGCTTAATCAGTGATAAAATAACAAACCTGATCGATAGCACAGGGCACGAGACAGGGAATGTCTATCCGCTTGCCGAAGATGTGGGGGAACGAGGAGGAGAAGCAAGGGGCCGACTCGATTGCGGGGAAAGCCGACTGAAAAAAATCATTTTAAAAATTTGAAAATTATAAAGCTACACTAGAGAAAAGGGCCTTAAAAGTTGCCCCCAAATTTGATGAACCAAAAGAAGCAATCGCGTTACCTTGCCCATGCTGTCCTCGTTCGTGAACCCGAAAATGGCCCTGGACTGGTTCGTCGTCACGCACTTCCAGACCTTCACCACATTCTCGTAGAACGGAGGGCTATAAATTTTTTTTGTTGACATTTTCTCTTTCGAAGAAATCTTCATAACTCTTACCACATGTAGTCGAAGTTTGTGAAGATGAACGTCTTTTCTGGATCAAATCCGACAGAAATGATGTCCTAAATCATATAATATTGCTCGAGTTTTAAATAACTAAACCAAGTATTTAGAAATTTTCATTCTGTTCAGACAATTGAGTCTTCTTATTTGAAAATCTTGGCACAAATCACAATCTTATCTTATTTTTTAAATATAAATTCTGCAATATTGCTCAGTTCAGAAGTACCTTGATATTCTCCTTGGCCATTTTCTTTGCCTCATCCACTTTCAGATCCTTCCACAGGTACTTCTCGTCGTCAGTCATCTACAATCTCGTCATTCGTTCAACATCTGCACCATCAATTCACTTGCCTGAATGATGAGTGGAACATCGAACGCATCCTGCAGATACTTGGTGAGAATGAAGGGAACGAGATGACCCAGATGCAGGCTGCCGGAAGAGGCCCCTCTGCCCGTGTACAGGAAAAACGGCTTGCCCTCCTCTTTTCGCTTCAGCATCACCTCGATGTCTCTGAATCCGATGCACTATTGTTGAGGTAAACCCAACGTCGTTTTTAAAGGCCGAACAAATTTTATTTTCCGTAGCCATTTTTTCTTGCTATTCTTCCTTTTGACTAGGAATACTCAAGAAAATGGATACGAAAAGAATCTATTGCCGTTAAAAAGGACATTGTAGAATGATGAGCAAATGTTGTAATACTCCTGGACCTTATATTTCAGAATAAAAAGTAAGCTCACAAATGAATTTTCAAGATTAAATTTCTACCTGTGGGCGAAGATCATCCCCCTCCTAAGCATGGGATGCGCAGGCTTGCCAGTCATCTTCACGATTCTGTCGATCAACTCCTGCGTCATTTTACGACACCCAAATTTCGCTGAAATTACGAATTCCATTTTTCTTCAACGACTTCAATCCCACCAATGAGTTTGTCGTAATCGACTCCGGTGGCCGATCCTGCAGACACGCTCCACGGAGTCACTTTGTCGTCATCTTTCTGCAAATTATTCGGTCACTCAGTAATGAGATAAAATCTAAATTTACAGGAAAAATGAAGTTAAAATAAATCCTCATTGGAGAATTTTTCATAAAATGATAACTGAAAAATTTCATCATTACTAATCAAAATTTCTACTGAATTACGAACGCCTCACCCCTTCTTCATCCATCCGCAGTGCCTCCATTCCTTCCTCTGCAGGCTTCACTTCACGCGCCTCGGGAATTGGCGAACTCGACATTTGTCCCTAAAATAACAAGATTACAAAAATCAATATTGAATTGTCAAAGATATTCTTTAGCGCTTCAAACGCTGATCAAATTCATTTTCAAATAACTTTTCTAGAGAGTTTATTCACCAATAAAACACGAATGTAGTAAAATGATCAAACAAAATAAATAACAAAGAAGAAGAAGAGATCCTTTCTGATTCTGAATACGGTAACAGAGATAGATCGCGTCATCAATTCTACTGTTCCTGTGTCGGTTTCTTAGGTTTAGTCTTCGCGTGCTCTTCCAGCTCTTCGAAATCCATGTCCTCAAACACAATATCCCTCTGCTCTTCTGATTCTTCAGCCTCTTTTCGCAGACGCGCCTTCTGAAAATTTATTACTTTTTGAAGAATCGAATTTGTATTATCGGAATTTTTCAAACAAGAAAAAACTATTATCTAAATGTTCGTAGTTTAGAGTTGAAATATAATCGATGAAGAAGAAAATTTAAGATTTTTTCAAGAAGCAAAGAGAGCATGATTATTGCAAAACGAATTTACAAAAAAGAAAACTGCATTATTCGTGAGTAAAACATGAAATGAATTCTACCTCAGCTTCAGCATAGGCTCGTTCCTTGGCGTCCTGTGTAGTTTCTGCCTCCGCAATGCCTCCCTCTCTCAGTTTCTGCAGTTTCTCCTGTTCATTTTCAGCAGACTTGGGTGGAGCTCTCTTCTGTAATCAAGTATTGCTTTCTCTTCTCTTTCCAACTATTCCTTACCTTAGCCTCCTCGATTTGTGCAGCCATTTCCATCTCGTAAGCCTCTTTCATTGCCTGCATATTGCTCAGGTAGAATTCGTGCACGAAATGCGTCATGTGCACTGTGTCCTCGATCATCAATGGCTCGCCCTCTGCTCGTTCATTCATCTAAACAAATGAGCATTATTATATTTGCTCTTTGTCGATAATTTTATACATTCCATTCTACTAGTGACTACTTGATAGTCGAGCAAAGATCATTTCTATTCAAAAAAATGCTTATTATTTTGTGAATGAAAAAGTCGAGATATTTTGCATTGCTTTATCAAGAGATTGAATGAAAATAATCATCAATAGGTTTACCTTTCTCGTAGTTGGATATGGCTCATTTGGAACGAGCAGCAGTTTGGCAGGTCGAGAGCATAGCTGAAATGTTTTATTAAGTAAATTTGCAGTTTGAAAATCAACAGTCTTGCCTGTTTGAAAGCAGGAGTCAATTCGAAACAGTTCATGAAGACATTCGATCGAGCGACCACATACAGACCGAGTCGAGCGCGCGACAGAGCGACCACCAGACGACGAACATCTCTGAAAATTGGGAGACATTTTATTTCTACCGCATAAATTAGGTCGTCAATTGAAGGAAGATAATAAGAATGGTCATTTAGACCTAGCATATTCTCAACTTGTTAACAAAATATCCCCTTCCACATCATCATCTAGCTGCAATCAGTCAGTATTTCTAATCGCTTCGAGGATTTCAAGTCATCGCACATAGCCCTGAGGACCTGTGCTGATTCTCGGCCTCATGTGTCCACTGCCTTCTGTTAAGGCAGTGAACTCATCATCTTGCAGCATCTACCTCTTCTCTGCTCGTTTCTCTATCCACTAGGCTATTTCACCACTTGATTTCTCACCTCACATGTCCAATGTTCCTCGTTCTAACCAACGACAGAATGATGTAGTCGTTCTGCTGTCCTTGGTACTTGTCGACCGTCGAAATCTGCAAACACTTGGAATTAAAATTTTGCTAAATGTTTGAAGAAAATTTCCATACAGAAGAATGAATTTCGGAAATTCTCAAGAAACATTTCAATTCAATCTTTGAAAAAATCGATAATGTTAAAAATTTCTTTACCTTAGCGGGAGGTCCAATGAGTGGATTGTTGGAGCATCTCCTGTCGAAGACATCCCTGAGCAGCTGCGCCTGTCCGTTGTAGGTCGTCAGAATCGAGATCTTCTCTGCTGGATAGCCCAGGATGCGCATGTAGGTGTAGAGAGCGCAAGCATATTCTGCTTCACCAAGATTCTGGAAGACAATTTCATCAAAAATAACCATGGAAAGATCAACCAACCTGATAGAAGTAGGGGCTCGGTTGAGTTTCGCCTTGACCATTGAAATCTGGCACATTGATGAGTTGGTAGGAGAATGCGAAACCGGCGTTGGCTGCCTGCAGAAATTGCAATTATTGATTTGTCTAGGCTTGAAGCATGAAAATAATTTGATCTTTTATTTCGACTATTCTGATAATTTTTATATGCCTGCCCTGAAAATTTGATAAGGCAAACTCTCCCCAAATTCTTGATTCATGATGTATTGTGAATTGTGAACGCTTTGAACTTTTCAAATATATGATTTTTCAAGAAAAATAGAATTCTCGTCAAAATTTGTTTTACCTGGAATTGAGGCAGAGCCTGAACGTGAGGAAGATTGCCCAAATCCTTGTATCTCCAGGAGTAGAGCTGAGCGATGTCCGCGCGAGCACGACCCTGTCTGTCGAGCTGCACGAAGGGCACTCCCAGACGCACGAAACGAGCGAATAGAGACTGCTCCATGTTCGAGTATTTCTAAACAAAGTGAACTAAGTGAAAGCACTTTCTCAACACAACGGACAAAGTTCTTCCATTTCCAACAATCGGTCTTTCATCATTAACCCACAAAATGTGTATGTAAAATTTCAACAAAAAATCGATGGCTGAAAGTGAATACTAAAGTAACACGAAGGCTAGAAAGTAATGCAAAACTTTTGAGCACTATTGAATAATAAATAACCTGAAAAGCTTGATTCTGAACGACAGGAGGAAGCTGATGGTGGTCTCCAATCATGATCCATCTCTGCAGGCGATTTCTGCCGTCTTGAGGATTCTGAAAAAGTTCAATATTATAAGTGAATGCTGACTATGTAATGCATACCTGAAGAAGGAGGGGAATGAATGTCTCGACTTCGAGAATCTGTGCAGCCTCCTCCATGATGATGTTGTCATAGCGGAAGCCCAGCTTGACAAGATCTGCTCTTCTCAAGGCTGCGTGCGTACAGGTCATTGCGATGATTTTCGCTTCTTTCACCTGAAAAAAACTACTTCCTCAATATTTAACTTCAATTTCACATTGATTACTGTAATACACTAACGGTAATTTGATATAATTTGGTAGGATTGGTAGAAATTGGCCATAAGAAAATTGACTTTGGTTGTTCACATCTTAGAACATGAGTCGACATTCATCTTGCCAAATTCAACAAGTTCACCTTTTTCCATCTTCCTTGCAAATGTGCTAATGAATGAAAGAGCTCATAGCAGAAAAGAGACTGACAACGAGAATTCATGAAATTGAGGGCGAGGGGATAACATTTTCTAGCTCATTCATTATTGTTATGCGTTTTTCTTGCTAACTTATTGTATGTTTTAAATTTAATAATTAAACAAATAAAATTACAGTAATCCTTTTTCTGAGCTTTCTTTAAAAACTTTACCGAAATTCTCCATGTACTTATCCATCTCAATTATGCCCTAAGATAGGATCCCTATTCCAAAATCTCATGTCCAGAAGTTACACTATAGTTTTCGATAAAATAGTAAAAAGTCACGCCTCTTTCCCTCTAACTCATTTCTCAATTTATTCAAAATATCATCACTGTCAATTGTCACACTTGCAGATGAATCACTTAGTCGCTTTAATAATTTCGTTATTTCAGATGAACTCAACCACTCCCACTCAAGAGAGCAGCAACTCTGCAGTTTCCGATTCTCCTTCACAGGTAATTGAAAAATTAGCAGTTTTAGGAAAAAAAATGTATGTTAAAAAGAACCGTTTCTTTATCCTATCCTAACTCGATTTTAAATCTACCAATAGATAAAAATGGCCTAATATATTTCTTTACAGGCTTCTTCACACACCCATTCATCAGTTTCCCCGTCAACCCGACAACCCTTCGCTCCAGTTCAGTCCACCTTCAACTGCACGGACTTTGCCTCGTTTGCATCGCAGCCCCCTGCCTTTCTTCCCTCTCAATCACCTTCCTCCTTCTCAACCTCTGTACCTGCATTTCAGCCTAATCTCAGTACTCACCCACCTCACTTCGACGTGCCATTACAGTATCAGTAAGATTATCATATTTTCAAAAAGCAGTTACTATACAACGGAACTCGATATAATTAAAGATAAGAAAGAGAGCGAGAGTTTGGAGAAAAAAAGTTCGAAAATATAGATTCCGGCAAGTTTCGTCAAATAGTAGTTGCCTTTTCCGAATATTGAATCGCCATTCATTTTAGCTACCGTTATCCGCCAGCCCCGAATCCACTTTTCCCGCCTGCCCCACCCCGCTATGTCACTTTCAGTCTGCCCTACGATCAGGCAATTCAGGACTATCATCAGAAATTCAAACCTCGCAAAGTTTTCACTGAGGAACAAATCAACGTACTCATCGAAAGGTATGTGTTCTGATTCGAAATAAATTGCCAATATTAGGTTGGTAGAAAAGTTGTCTCCCATGAAATTATCTTTTTCAAAACACAACTTTGGCAGTTATTCTAATCATAGTCGGATGAAACCTTACTATTTTCTTTCGCACACTGCTACTTAGACCTTTCTCACACAACTCGACTTAATTTCATTATTCATTAGCAGAAGAATAAGAACAACCAGAAAGGGGAATGTGATAGAACTTATTTACCAGCTTATTTCCACTCTTAGATTCAATACGAAGCCGAATATCGTCAAGCTAGAAAGGGAAGAATTGGGCAAAAGAATTGGACTGAAACCTGATCAGGTTAGAAGAAATTTTATCGTTACAATCTTATAATTTCGAAATTTCAGATCAAAACTTGGTAAGCACGTTTTCTCGTTTGAGACATGACGAAATTTATTTTTCTGACCGAAATAGCATAGAGTTAGACAGTGAATTACTGTAGATTGCACGTTATTGTCGGTTTCCTCACTGCCCGCATAAAATTCGTCACGTCTCAAATGCGAAAATATAGGTTTCAAAATCGGCGCTACAAATTGAAACGTGGTCAGCTGAATGACAAGAATGCTTGTTCGCAGAAAATTACGATGGATTTGCAATCGCCTAAAAATAGTCCTGTCGCAAATGAAAATGCCAAGTAAGCAAATTGCGAAAAAGTCTCAATATTTCTAAATTTTAGCCAACTACCTTCTGGAGCTCTAGCACCACAACTTGCAAATAATTTCAATTTCCCATCCTACAATATGGTCAGTGAAAATTTAGCTTTTTTCAATCAATTCTAGTTTTCAGCTTTCTCAACCTCCCTTCATTCATCAATTCTGCGCCCAACCTCCTGCACAAATGCCATATTTCGCGCCTACGGATTACCAAAATTTTGCTTCTAATAATGAAAAGTAGTCTAAAATCAATAAAATCTACTAAAATAAAGCCAAATTTACAGCAATCCACCTCTATCTGCGGCTAATTTCATTTCGCCTTTCGGGCCCAATTTCAATGTCTATCCCCTGCAGCCTGCCTACGATCCTCTTTCCCAAATGCCGAATCCACAAATGATGGCTTCGTTCAATCAAAACATGCCGAACGTGAAAATCGAGGAAGAAAACTTCGCGAATGCCGAGGAGGAAGAGGACGGAAGCGATATTTCAAATGAAGAAAACGAATGATCTCTGATATCACACGTGCTATCTGCTTATTTGCCTGTGTTTAACTGAATGAATGAATAAATGAATGAACTGACCAGAAGATATTCAGTTCTGTCTTTGCCGCCTCGCAGCAGTTCGAAGGCCCTGAATTCCTCGAGCTGGTCGAAAAGGTGCTTGATATGCGTCCAACAGGCTCGCGCTGTTTTCATGTCCTCGGCATTGTTGCCCTTAAAAATAAAGAATCAAGATTTATCACGAAAGTTCATAATGTGAAAATGAATACAAATCGCTAAAATATTAATTCCTCATTTACTTACCGAAAACAACGAATTGATATCAGCAAAGAAAAATAAAGAATCAAGATTTATCACGAAAGTTCATAATGTGAAAATGAATACAAATCGCTAAAATATTAATTCCTCATTTACTTACCGAAAACAACGAATTGATATCAGCAAAGAAGGCAGTGAAGGGGAAGGAATCACGAATGAGTCCATCAGGAGACTGCTTCCATTGCTTGGTTGCTTCCTGCAAATGATCATTTTAAGATATGTTCATTGATTTTAGAAGTTACTCCTTACTAATACTCATGTCTACGCATTAGGTTCTGATATACATCAGCAGGGTTGCAAATTTGAGACCCGACATGATATAAGAGAGGGATAGAAAACGATGAAATAGTGTAAGGGATATAGAGTGCCAAAAGAAGCGCGAAGAAGGGAGAGAGAAAGGAAAGTAGTGGAGGATAGAAAAATAGCGTTTGAGACAAAAGTATTCGTAGCCATTCAAATAGTTGGAAATATTCCAACCTTAAAATCATCCCAGTATTTGCAGATGGTGAAGCGGAAGAAATGTCCAGCATTTTCACAGGTGTAGGCCACGTCTCCGGGAACATTGAGGGAATATTGCAGGCGGCCCACCTAAAATGGTGAAATGTGATGAAAATTTCAATAAAAGCTCACTTCATTCAAAAGACGCAGTCGCTCTTTCAGCACATAATTGACTCTTCCGTAGCGAGAGAAGTCCTTTTCTGTCTCTAGTCCTTCTTCTCCGTGACCTAAAGCATGAAATGAAGAAATTTCGAAAGAATTAATTTTCTTTGGGGGAATATATTTGGAATCAATGACAATAGGAATTGTCTGAATAATTTCGGCAAAAATTTTTGCAAATCCCGATTCCAATTTTTCTTTTGAATTTCAATTCTGTTTTCTCATTGTTCAGAATGAAAGTTGCTTTCACTAGTCTCAAATACAAATCTCCCTTTTCAATATTTCACAAAAACCCACCCATTCTGAGCAGATGTCTTTCATCGACGTCTAGAGCGATGATTTTCTCGAAGAGTTGATTGAGAGCCTGATTGGAGTGAGTGACGATGAGCGTTCTCTGATTGGGCCAGTTGTGGTAGATGTTGGAGATGATCTGCACGGCCACGTCTGTCTTGCCCGTGCCTGGAGGGCCCACCACCATCGTCAGACCGGGCTGCATTCCGGACTGAAAGAGAATGATCATAAACATTTTCAGAAAAAAAACATCTCCGAAGTAGCTATTATTTTAAATTATGACAGCATGTGTGAAACATTGTTTCCAAAATTGAATACCTTGATAGCCTCGATCTGTGCAGGCGTGAATTTGATGGCGTTCGTATTGACTTTGATGTCGTACGGCGTTCTTCTCGACCTCTTTTTCGGCGTGACGACAATTGCCTTTTCCACTGTCACATTCGGACGGCGATCGAGATCTTTGAATTGCAGTCTGAATTTCAGGAATCATTAGGAAAGAATTATGAGGCATACTGGAATGGAGGCAGCGTTTCCTCGTCAGCCGCAGAGCACTCGATTTTGTAAGCAGGGAACGAGTCCTTCAAGTGCTGCAGATCCAGGAAAGTGTCGTTGAAATCGCAGATCTCTTCCACATCGTTCATTCTACAAGTAGAACAAATGAAAGAAAATACTTGAAATTGAACAATTCATAGCTCCTGCATTGGTTACATGATTTTTTAAAATGTGATAGTATGTTTCTCTTCACTCACTTGGAATAGTGTGCAGAATCAGGTTCGCCATATCCGAGGACGACGTCAGTGAGCCAGTCAGGCACGACGCACTCCGTGTTCAGTAGCTGTCTGATGGTCTCGAGCACGGCCTTGAAGTTGTTCGTCTTCGGGTCTCGACGAATCACCACGTTGAATGTGTAGTAAACGTCCTGAAATTTTGATTATCATTAGAAAATACGCTTAGAAAGTATCGTTGAATACACTTTTGTCCAGAGGCGCATTAAATTTCAATTTTTAAAATTTCGAAATCGAAGTTGCTGCGCCCCTCTGCTTTTGTCACGAAATACATTAGCAGATATTATGCAAAAGTCGATGAAAGTTAAATGCTCATAAACCCACGTCAGTGCCCTTTTCTGCCCTGGATTCCATGTCCATTCTGTACTGATTCGGGTCCAGCCAAACTCGGTACTTCCTCACATCACCTTGCAGATTGGTCTTCTTCTCGTATGCTTCTGAAATCAATTGTTTGTCCAGATTAATGTTTTTTTTCTGATTACCGTATTCCTCAATGAGATGATCGGAAGAGTCGAGCATTCCCTCAATTTCGCATCCTCGAATATAGTCAATCTGAAAGGGAAATTATGAAACAGAAAAGTAGCGAATTTTCCAAACTCTATTCGTTGTTAAAAGTCGGCTCAGTATTCTTTGCAATTATCGACAAATGAGCATAAAAATACTCTAAGAAAATGAATAGTTGTTTCAAACCAACCCGAATCTGGTCCTTAAAAGGCATTCTCGGATTGAATCGCGTTCCCATCGGAGCCTCAGATCTGCAGGTCACAAGGAACAGGACATCGTGTTTGCGGAGGGCTGCAGATTAATTTTGCAAAACTGATTCTATCATAGAATTCTCACCTTCCCACTCAGTTCGCACATCCATTCTCCTGCCGACGTTCACCGTCAATTCTCCTCGAACTGAGGCTGGGCTCTTTTCACCAACACGGGGTTTTGCCACCTAAAATATGTCAAATCGATAAAATTTGAAAAATGTGATTTTAAAGTTAACACAAAAACACCTCATTTGATTAACTTCCTGTATTTGTTAACAACTGATCAACATCAACGTTTGTACTTGTCATCGGGTAGGAAGGAAGGGTAGGGAGTGTTGAAAATAAGAACAAAGACGTTGACAAATACAGATGGTCCATTTGATTTTTAATAAAACAACTTTACCTCAACAATCTGAAATTGATCAACGAGCAGAGCCATTTTGGACCAGCCTCCCCACACGAGTTCATCCTTCGTCTCGTGGTGCCACGGCTTCATTCGGAACAGAACATCCTCGATGTCTTGGCGGATCTCGTCTAAAAAATCTTATTATAGATGGTCGATGAACAGGAATTTATTTTCTAAGCAAGGAAAAGATGAGAAACAGCAATTTTCCTTTTCAACTAAGTTTTCTCCAGTCCTACGTGACTTTGCTCATGCGATCAATAGTAAACATGCGAATGAATATAGAAAGCTACTGATCACTTTCTTTCCACAATAGGAAAAGGGAGCTTACAAGTAGATTCCAGCTGGAAGAGATTGAAATTCCTGAGAAGATAGTCGTGGAAAGTCAGGAACTGCAGATTCAGTTTGTTCAGAGCAAGAACTCCTGAAATTAAATAAAAAAATTTTTTAAATAATAAAAAACGAATTTACCTTCTCCAGTATAGTTTTCATAGGGCACAACATTCTCGTCCCATATGATCTTCTCCGTTGGATACAAAGGCATTTCGTTCAGTTGTTGCAGTTGATCAAGTCGCCTCTCACATTTGAAGATCTGGAAATAAATGAATAGAATATTAGAATACTTCATGCAAAAATGATTTTTGGAAAGTTCACATAACATGAAGGTAGAATAATGCAGCTAAAATGAGTGAACACCAATAGTAAAAACTTTCTTTAAAAATCAAAAGAAATTTTGAAGAGAATAATTTTCATGACTTACAATAGTCTCGACCAGGAATTGACTGGTGTAGACTTTGTCGATCTTCTCGTCTTCTTTCAGAGGAGAAACCAAATGCAAGTACTCCGCAAATCGGTAGACTTCTTCCAATCTGAAATAGAAATTCATTTAAAAATCATATACAAATCGCCTACTTCATTCCCTTGAAGAGTTTCGTCAGCGATTTTCGCGTATCGACTCCGCCCACATTCAGCAGGTAGAAATCCTTCATCGTGTCTCTGAAAAAGACCAGTTCATTTAGACTGTTTCAGAGTAAGCATGAATGCTTCGAATTTCTACAAATTTTTTAAAAGCTTTAAAATTGTCATCACAAAACTCGATTTTGAAATTTCGAGCATTTAACAGACAATAACTTTGATTTTCTCCTCAATACCATTCAGTTGCAAATATTCCTAGTCAATCTTAAAACTGCCTACTTGAAGTATTTGAATGCAGCCTTCTGCAGCTTCACAACCTGGTCGTAGTGTCTGTCACTGACCTGAACAACGAATATAAATTTTGTAAGAAGAAAGATAATCGTACTTCTTTATGAGTGAGTTGCTCGCCAGTGATTTCGTCGACTTCGAAATGGGCGTAGAATTTGAGCATGTCGACGAGCTGACAGAAGAGTGAGCCTGCCTCCGTGGAGATGAGGGTGGAGAGGACGCAGTGTGTGACGAGGTGCGAGGCGTGTAGAAGCGCGTTGAAGAAACGTCTGAAGCGATCAAATTTTAAAGAAAAAATGTACAAGAGATTTCGCCAAAATATCTGCATAAAATTCAGAAGATAAATTTAGCAACTATTAATTTTCAGAATGTTGTGTCGTTTTTTTTCTCACACGATTTCATTCTCTGCTTTATCTCCAACTCTACTATACGTTCCAATATTTTAGCAGCTAATGCCTGCCGAAATTTTCAAGAAATATTCCATACCTCGTAGGCAGTAGGACCTCCAAATCGATGACGAGTTCGAGGAACTTCTCGCAGTAGTGAATGTCGTCCACATTCACGTCCTTGCTTTCGTCTTCCACGTTCTGTAGCACTCGCTTGAACTTGCCGATCAAATTCCACAGGAAAGTTCGCTCAAATCTGAAAAAAACATTAGTTTTATAAAATTTTTCCGCAAGAACAAGAAATAATAGCTAGCCTATATAATTCCGTCAAAAAATACTAAGCACCAATTTGTACAATTTATCCAAACTTTATGGCTAGGGATGTAGGGAAAAGGGGAAAAACTGCTAAATCTTACAAATTGGCGGCGGATATTTCAAAAACCTTCCTTGCTAGTAAATTATAGAAGGAACCAGAACTTACTTGGATTTGCCTCCATCTTCCTTGTCCTGCTTTGCGATTTTGGCCTCGAGATTAGTCCAAAGTTTGCGCAATCGTTTGTTGGCAGCAAAGATGTCCTCCCTTTGCGAGGGCAGCAAATTCGCCCAAATCGACATGTGCGTCAACTTGGACATCTGCTTGCGGACTGCCTCCACTTCCTGAAATGAGAAGTTTCTCTTAAAATTAGAATAAAATATGGATTATTATCGATATTAGCACGAAGAGTAAATATCTCCGAAACGTGTTAATTAAAACTTTTCATCGATGTCTACGAATTTAACAACTTCAAATTCATAATAGACACACAATGAAGTAATAAAATTCTTCAGGTTATTATTTTATCTTTTGCAAATCTGGAATACCCACCACAGAATTGAAGCAATTGACGAGGAAAGTCATGAGGCCGCATTGCTCGACGCTGCTCAGCTGGTCGGCCTCGTCCAGGGCCAGTCGCAGAACTCGGCTGATGAAGTCTTCGAACAGAGCAGGGGATTTCAGAATGCACTAAAATAGACAAAATAAGTGCAAGTTATTTCGATCATATTGCATCACATTCGATGTCCGACATTCATTTTTCGAATAGTTGAATTCTCTTGACAAGTTGCGAAATTCAAAGAACGACTTTGGTAGGGAATAAATAGAATTCAATTTTTTAACAATTAAATAAAATTCCTACACTCCATGCATCAATTCTTTCTCGGAACTTCTCGTTGACCATGATGAGGATGCTCATCACGTGCGGAATCGAGGCTTTCGGGGAGTAGTGCGGCCACAAATAGCACTCCAGGTATTGGCTGAAAGAGAAGCATGAAAAGAGGAAGTAGAAAATAAAAAAAAACCTGAATTCGAGCATGACGATCTTCTTGGGGTTGAAGTGCGTGTCGAGCATCTCCACCTTGTAGATCGTGTCGATGAGCTTCGCATCGAACGGGGAGTGGTTCTCCGTGAATGGGGCCCAGTACTTTGCCGCTACCTAAAAATCACAAAAAATCATTTAAATCAAGAAAATGTCAAGTGGATAAAATTGCTATATACTTTTCAATTTACAAGAAATTTCAGAAACCGAACTTCAACTATATTTTAGTTTGTTTTTTTTTCATTTTTGGAATATTGTAGGTTCCATTCCAACTTCAAAATAATCCGAAGTTAAAAGTAAAAAATGAATATTAAAGTTCTCGTGTCCAATTCAATGTGCATCCAGACATACCTCAGTGATGGTGTCCTTCTGCATGGCCTCGATCGTGACGGCGCCCGCCCCTCCAGTCGCAGTCGGCTTCTTCACACCCATCTTGATTTCCTGAAGCCGACAAATCACGAAACACACGAAAACTAAGTCAAATTCTGGAGAAAATAACGAAAATTGGGAGAAACTCAAAATATTCGAAAGTTGAAGAGGAATGACGGCGTTTACAGAGTACTAGTCGCTAATTTCCTCACATCCCACTATCCGTACAGCGACTGCGAATCTGGATGTTTTTCGGCCTTACCAACCAAAACTAATCAATAAATCGATAAATCTGTGAAATGTGGAAAAAAAACCCCAAAAGTTATTGGAAACAACAAAACTCCCCCTCCTTTTCTTTCCTTTCATTCGCCCTCTCTTTGAGTGAATTTGAACTACGCGCTTAAACGCCGAGTACGCTGTAAACATTCGCAGTCGTTGTACGGATAGTGGGACGTGTTGAGCTACAAACACTCGTCGTCGCTGCTTTTTCTTTTCATTTTTTACCCAGACCTCAAAACTCGACCCTCAAAATTAACCTGCAGAAAAATAGTGTGTCATATTGAGAGAAAAGAGCATGTCTTCTTTATCTCTCTCGAAAAGGTGCACTATTTTTCTGCGGGTCGCATTCTGAGAAGTCTGTTTTACCTGGATTTTCCTAATTTGGCAATCTTCCAGTGACTCCTCGACAATTCGACAATGGACCAGTTCCAAGCCGTCATCGAGCCCGCTCGCCAGTTCGCCAAGGACTCCGTGCGGCTCGTCAAACGTTGCACCAAGCCTGATCGCAAGGGTATGCATTTTTACTTGTTTACCCTTATCTTTTTCTTTTTGTTTATTTAGTGATAAGAAAATATTGTTATTCATTTTTTGGCTACCTAAATTCATGTATCTCCGCATAAAAATATAAAATTGTAGTCTTTTTTCACAATTATTCATCCGTTTCCGAAAATAATGAGAAAACTGATATTTTTAAAAAATTATTTTCTTTAAGAATACCAGAAGATCGCATTCGCGACGGCAATCGGCTTCGCGATCATGGGCTTCATCGGGTTCTTCGTCAAACTCATCCACATCCCCATCAACAACATCATCGTCGGGGCCTGATTCCCTTCGCTCTACAACAAAGGACCGTCATTCCCTCCCTGTCTCCTTTCATCATTTCTCCTATTTTCTGTCTGTGATTTCTCAATATCTTCTTGCAACTCTTCAATTTCAAGAGATCTTTGTCTTTGTGTTAAATTATTGTTTGTTTTGTACAAATCAAATGATTTCGTTTCAAAGTAATGAATGAAGAATTTTTATCCAGCAATTGAGATTTTGAAATGGCAAGCTAGTCTACCTTCTGGACATAGTCTTATTTGTTTGATGTAATTTTCAGGGATGTGCGGAGTTCGAAAAAAAAGTTCAACTCGAACTCTGAACTCTTTAGAGAGTTTAAATTGAACTCCGCTCGAACTCCTCAAGCGAGTTGAGTTCGTACGTCCCTGGCGGTTTTATATTTGTATTGTTTTTCAGGGTAGAATGGTGAAATTGATAGTGGCAATTTCGGGAAAACGCAAATCCGGCAAGGATTTTGTGGCGAAGCGGCTGGCAGAGAAACTCAGGCAGGTGGCCACTGTGCATCTGGCTGGAGTCTCACACAGTCTCAAACAGGAATACGCTCAAATACATGGTGGGTTTCTTCGAAATATTTGAAAATTGAAATTGATTTCTAATATTGGTTTTTGAAATTCCTACTAGAATATTTCGTAAAGATCTTTTCTTTCTAAATCAAAATTTATATCTTTCGCTATCTAAACTAAACGGAATTGAAGTTGAAAATTTTCGAGATCAAAACTGCCATGCCCAAAAGTCTCCGTAATTTTTTCTGGTATCAGTTGAAATTTCGAGTAACTTGACATTTTCGTACTTTATCATTTCATTTGCATATGCATCAGAATCTCTATTTAAAAATGTCTAATTTCTCGACTTCAAATCTATAATTTACTATTTCCTAGTTTTCACTTGTATCAAATAATTTTTGGAATTCAACTTTTCAGATTTGAATTATGATGAATTGTTAACGGATGGACCTGAAAAGGAACAGCATCGGAGGGATATGATTGAGTGGGGAGAACAGAAACGGAAACAGGATGCTGGATATTTCTGTAGGTATGGATAATTTTCGAAAATATTGATATTTCATTTCTTCTCAATTTCAGGAAAGCAGTTTCAGCCGATCCGAATTGCGACATTTGTATTATTACTGACTGCAGAAGAACGACAGACATGGAATTCTTCAAGAATTACTGTAAGACTTTGGCAGTGCGGATAGATGCAGATTTGGAAGTTAGAAAATCAAGGTCAGAAAATAGTTTTTCCTAACTAAAGTTATTTTCAAAACCTTTTCGAATAGTTCATTTCAAACAAGAACTTTTTTCGAATTTTATTTCGATTGTTAAGAAAAGCTAGTCAAATTCGATACCCTTCCTCAACATCGAATTGTCATTATTTCCGAATGACCCTTGATAAGAATCATTTTTTATTGCATTACATTTTTAGACTGCTAAACCATGAATCTAATCAGTGAATGAAATTTTGAATATATTTTCCTTTTTCAGAGGTTACATTTTCTTTTATGGAATCGACGATGCCGAATCTGAATGTGGACTTGATGACTATAAACATGACTTCGTGCTGCAGAATAATGGGGATGATGCATTTCTCGAGAAGCAGATGGGTGAGATTTTTGACATTTGCAAAACATTACTATCGAACTAAAACGATTCATCACAAATTTTCACATAATTCTTTTTGAAAGTTAGTCATTCTTCATTTTTCGATTCAATGATAATCAAATGAACACTGATATGATATTTCGATATTCACTTTTGAGGTTGATCATTCCATAGATTGAAATCTAAATAGACACCAAGCAGTTTGCTCTAGATCTGTTATCAGCATTTCCTCTCAATAAAGCCAAACATTAACGAGGTATTACTAAACATTCGTGCTAATATTATCTGTACATTGAAAAGGTTACGTTGTAATCTTTCATTCATTTTGAACTTTGATTATAATATTTACAGACATATGTAATCTTAATATAGATTTTCGTGATTTTGAAAAGCATATAATAACGAAAACAGAAATTTCAAATTAAAACGTAAATCCCATTGAATTGAATTAGTTTTGTACTATAGTCGAGGCCAACGTTTGCAGTATGAGATTCTTTTGCAACAACTCAGAATGAGCTGCTTGTAATTGTCGTTCTCGATCTGAAAATGAAAAATTAGCATTTAAAGACGATTTTAAATGATTTTAAAACTCACCAGCTAACCTCCTTTCGAGTTCCTCAACTTCATCACTCAATCGCTTAACTTCATCAATTTTTCGTCGCATAGAGGCTCTGAAATTATCAGTTTTATTTTTAAAAAAAGTTCAGATATTAATTTATGTTTTATTGAATTTTCAAGTCTTGAATGATCAGAAACTGAGTTCAGTAACAGTTGATTGTTTCGTAAAATTAACGACCACGATCTGTTTCGCATCCCCATTTCCTGGCCGTGCTTTTTGTATCCTTTATCAGCTCCTCTTCCTTGTTATTTTCCTCTGCACAGAGAGACATCATATGAGAATGGGGTTTCCCCCGCAGTCTCTCAGCCACCCCCTATCATTCAGTCACATTTTATTCGTTCATTCAAGTAGTTCTACACCAACCAATTCAAATTGGTAAACTGGTCGCATGATGCAAAAGGCCCTGCTGCTACTAATCACATCAGAGATTATTCAGGGAAAACGCAAATTTTGTGGTATAGAATGAAAAATATACGAAATGCGAAGCGAGCAGACTGATAAGGAATTCGAGATTCACGGGAAGGGAGCGCTCTTTGCGAACAATGTCGCACGAGCTGCGTCTTGTCCTGGAAATTTCTTATCCGAAAGGAGTAAATACGGAACAAACATCTCTTTTGCGCTGCACTTTCATTTTTTGTTTGCTAATAACTTCTCGAACTGCTCGTTTTCTGATCTCAAACATGTTTGATTTTAATCAGCAGGAAATTTTTCAAAGAAAAATCTCGATTGACAAACTAATTAAGCATTATTGGAATACCTACCTATATTTTCGTGCATACAATCGTCGGTGCTTTTTCCTTTGGCTAGTCGGATCCAGTTCATCATCGGCAATTTCCTGCTGAGGTCGACCCCGTTTAGCTTTCGCGCTTTCAGGTGATGAACTCCTCTGAAATTACTTCGATCAGCTTATTTTTATCGAAGTTTGTTTCAAAATGATGGCTTTCAGCTTGAAAATTTCGAAAATTATCGAAATTATGTGCATTTTCACAATCATTTGAAATGTTTGATTTGTGCCAATCAACAGGAAATATAATTCCCCAAATGACTGTCTAGTGTCTAATGTCATTGTTTGAATGCAGAATGCAGCAGTTTGCCTGTCTGCCTGCAGCTTTTCATTTTCATTCTTCATTTCTATCGTTCGTTATCAGACAATCTTTGTACATTTCGCAATTCTGAGACGAAAGAGTCGTGAATTGAGTCAGAAAGTGTGCGTATTTGTGCAGCTGTGCTACACAGACAGAGGGTACGCTGTTAATCTGTTCGCTTATCAGGTGAAGGAGCAACGATTATAAACAAATTTAGTAATTCTATTTCAATCAGACCACGAAATGTGGAAATCATATCATACGAAATGTCATCCATTACATTCCCATGGAATATTGCCAAATCAGGCTGGAATCTACTATTCGAGAAGCTTCGAATAGAAAATAAGCGTAATTTCATGCCATACATTTAAAGCGCAGCAATATTCAACTGAAGATCTTTCGAATAATTGCTTTTTGTCCCAAATTATGAATAATTCAAATCTGAACTTACATCTGATTTCGGCGAAGCTAAAACTGGTGATGGCAATGAAGGCAGGGACGTTGAGGCTGGAGATGATAGTGAACATGAAGTTTGAATAAAAGGAAGGGCAAAAGAAGGTGTCAGAAATATGGTTTCTGAAAGTTATAGATTTAGAATGTTTAAATAATGCATAACAAGCTATCATGTAGCTGATCTTCATTTTTAATTATTTTTGTTGCACTTGAATTGAAATAAGCATTTGCTTTAGTTGATAGATATCATTATTCAAAACATTTTAACTTCATTTAAAAATCCCATATTCCAATCCATGCGTATGAAGCATTTCGACGATAAAATTTCCAATTATGCAACATCAGTGATTTTTCAAAAATGTTGCAAATAATTGTTATGCAAAAGCACCATAATATCACGAAAGTGAAAATGATAGGCAGCGTATGAATATATATTTTTAAATCTGCTTACCATATCCTGATATATTGCCGCCAGTGATCAATGGATTACTAGACATACAAGTCGGGGAAATACCGCCTGTTAAATTAATGAATTGCTGCTGTTCCAGGGGTGATCTGAACAGCAGAGGAGAATGATTATGTTGCAGAGCAGAAAGAGACATATCGAGCAGGGAGAGGAGTACTGATAACGATAAGGGCGCAAGGCTCTTGGCCTCACTAGTTCCGATGTTTAATATAGTAAGCATTATCTGTCTCCTCCCATCTATAATTCACGTCACTCCTTTTCTTGATAACGAATTTTCTTCTCCTCGCTAATTCAGTTTTGTTACATTCGTTTTTTGGGTAGCCCACGAATTATCTATGGAATTTCAATTATTTCGATTTGTAAACACGACGCAACAAAGCATGCATATGTGATGACAGTTGCAATTGAACAATACTGTTCCACCCCTGCATCGCCGCGAGCATTCCTCTAATTTCCCGCATTTTCTGGTAAATTGTGCCTCCTTATCAGTGTATGAATGGAGAGACATTGCGAAATGTCATCTTCTCAGAATTTATCATCGCTAATGCTCTTTCATCTCTGCACAAATCAGTCAGCCTATCTATTTCTTTGCAATTCGGCTTCAATTTCTCTGCAATCCATCATAATTTTATAAATCTAACCTAAGCCATTTCCGGTGGTTTGTGCCCTTTTCTGAGCCAAAAATAATCACGCGCAAGATATTCTCGAATGGTTATCAATTGTTCCCAATTTAGTTCTCAAATAACGATAACTATTTCCTGTCGGGTATTGTTTGCAGGAATGCACAATTCGACCTGCCGCTTGATCCGAATCACATTTTGATCAAATTTATTTTTAAATGATTTCTATAGGTATTCCCCTACTATGCTTTATCATGTGTACAAAATCGTTTCATTGCCAGTCATTCTGGTGCATTCACTTCCGGTGTATTTTGTCTTGTCCTTTATTGTTTGTCCAAAAATGTCTTGTTGTGCCGGATTAGCCTTGTCAATATCTTATCTCCCCTTCAATTTCTAAGCTTCATTCCTATTCCTTATTTATCCTGATCCTGTTTGCAGTAATTCGATACCTCCCCCCACTTCGCTCCTCTTCTGCTTTCCTTATTTTATTTGTTATTTCCCTCGAGCACTTCAGAATAATCGCCACTCATAATGCTACACACATTAGAAATAATGCAAAAAGTAAACGGAGTACGTAGAAAATTACTCGCAATGGAAACTCATCTTTAATATTATTTGTTTAGAAATAATTTTTAAAACGCCTGAATAATAATGTGACACTGTCACAATTTATCATCCGCCGCAACTACGTCAGAGTTATCAATTAAAATGTTACTATTTGATAACAGTCAAAAACGAAAAATAATAGTGATATTGTTTTAGATAAAGAAAATTTAGAATTTATGCAAATTTTAATCAAATGTTTAAATATTATTTATATCCTTGCTGTGATTTACTTCCGTTCTTGAGTCTGTGCAAAAATCTTAGGCGATGTGAATGGATGAGAATGGACTACTACCATATGGGATGTGGGATGGGCTGAGGTACTTGAAAATCATGAACAATTAGGAGAAAATGGGAAAGAAAGGAGGGAGTTTGGGTGGGAAATGGGTGAAGACAATTGACACAAGTAGACAAGGAATTGAACAAGGACAAGAAGGCAGGAATTGACATCTGCTGGAAGACTTCATAGATCCTGAAAATTCGCTGAATATTTGAATTATTCTAAATTTTCTTCCACTGCATATTTACTAGCTATCTTGTCGAAAAGAATGTCTCCATTTCTAACTTCATCTCAATTTTACAGTGGCTCACAGAAGTTTGAGACATTTTCATGATTTCTGAAATTTGGCAGACTTGTAGATTATCATCAAGTGAAAGTGGTTCTAAGAAAAAATTCTAAAACTGCTTAATAAATACTCCAAAAATGATAATTTGAGCATAACTCATTACTCCAAATCTTTGTACGCCACTGTATGCTCCTTATTTGCGATGTAGCAATACAATATTAAAACATTAGATTTAATGGATAATGAAATACTAAAGAGTTTGCTATTTCGTCAAAATATTGAAATTTTGTGATTGTGTTTTACAACATTGTGTTGAAAAAGTATTAAAGTTTACGAAATCCATAATCTCTTCCGGAGCAATAATAACCAAAATGACCCTGGTTGGCTTTACGAAATCGCCTGATTTTATAGCACATGATTCATTTCACATTGTTTACCTACAAATCATACCTTTTTATTCAAAATGCTCCTATCAATAAAATCTAAATTTGATAAATACTGTTATCCAATATTTGAACATTATGAATAATCAAAAAGTATTCCTTTCGAAATTTCAAAACTGTATTGTTCATGCTTTGTTTCTCAAAGAATTGCATGATAATATATTCGAATAAAGGGTCGGTGAAAGAACAGTTCTAAAGAAAAATTGATAAGAAAATGAATCAGAGCAATTCGAAAGAATTGCGAAATTTTGTATTGTCTCGGAAAATAGGTCTTTCCGAGAAAGGTCTGATTTGTCATTTTCAAATCACCCAACGAATTTTTCAATTAACCTGTTCCGATTCTGGTTACTGTAATCCATATTAGAATTAAAAAGTCAACAATAATTAGCAATGCTTCAAATTTTATTACTTTGTAAAATTGCGAAGAATATGTAATTCATAAGACTTTATCACTTCAATCTAGAACTTGTCAATATTATGATATTGATAACAAAATGTCAACCAGTTAATTTTTGAATTAGACAGTTGACATTTTCATATTGTTCGTAAATAAGCATAATAAATTGGTATATTGCTTTAGATACACCGTAATCCTTCCGGATATCGGTATCCTTGGTTGGTTAATCTTCCGCCAGGATTGGGAATTGGTTGGGGAATTTCATTACGCAACGTGCAGGTGCCTCTGTCTTTGCTTCTGTGCCTGCCTTTCGGCAATTCAAGTGTTTGTCTGCCATTTCGTCATTTCCCGTCTTCCTTTCAGCCTCAAGTGCTTCTGCCTATACATTCTGCCGTTCTCTGCCTATGAATTCGTTCACCTATGCCATTCCGACTTCTTTGTTCCCTTCATTGACCATTTTAGTCAGAAAAGATGTTCAAGCAGCCACAATTCAAAGGTCGCCGTATTTGATGTTCATTGTTTCGCCGAGTCTGCGAAGTTCATAGAAAAAAAAAATTGTTTTCCATGTTTGGAGAGTGTGCTTGTCTTCATTGATCGAGTTGTTGAAGGGAAATCAATATGGAGGAATAGCTTATCAAGCGTGTGAATCGATGCTTTTTTCTCAGGTCTTCAAAATTCCATGAGTTCAGAAGATTAATGAGTAAATCTGAATCTCATGCACATGCTCTGCCTTATTTGGGAGTTTATTCCTTTCAAGTGCATATCGAATCTTTCCCTTTCCATTCTCGGTGTGCAATTGCTCGTCGCCTCGTCAAGTTGTGTGATTTGCGTCGTCGATTGGAGTGCACTGCTGTGGTGGATGTGCTGTTGTGTTGAGTCGAGTGTTTGCAGTGCAAGTGACCGACCAGTCGAATTGTGCGAAACGGAAAAATGACCGAGAGGAACACGGTGCGAAACACACAATGATTACAGTATTCCTTTGTTCAGTCATTTTTAGATGTTTTCTCGAAGAATAATGCAATGTTGTAAATTTACAACAATGACGCATTGATATTTCATTCTTCCAATTTAGCAAATGTAGAGATAAGAATAATTGAAAAAGAAATTTCTAACTGTTGTTACGTATGAGATCTAAAGTTTTATCAGTAAATACCGACTTTGTTGCAAATGGAGAGTAAATTTACAGTGGCCGTCAAAGGTTTGAAACAATCTCGATTTTGAATTCAGTCTGCTAAATTTTTAAATAGTCAGCTAATTTAACTGAGATTTTGTATACATGCTCGGTTTAATCATTCGTAAATTCCTGCAAATTTATGGAGTTTGTTTCACAATATGTAGGCTAGTATCTGAATTCGTAATCACGGTTATTCAAACCTTATGTCGTCACTATATCATCTCCTCTAACAGATAACATCGAACGTTTATGTTCATTACCTTCCCTAAATCTTCATCCATTTGCCATAATGCGATATTTTGCGAATCATCAGTCAGATTCAGATTGCACCTAATTTCGGGTTCATCTTTACTCCCTCCCTTTTGCCCTCTTCCTTAATTGGGTTTACTTAGTTATGGGCAGATAGTTTCTTCTGTGTTCCTTTTGAAGGCAGCCGCTCTGCAAATATCTCCTAAAGCGGCTTTTTGTGCTCATTACTGTAATTTTATCAGTCGGGGATAAGTCAATATTATTTTAGACTTTATCTAAAATATGTTATCAATTATCGGATCATTAAATAAGTTTGAAATTTTCAAAAATTATCATTATCTAACTTTGCAATGCTATTTCACGAGCTCTTTTAATAAATAGTATGGAAAAATACGCATGTTAATTTTGGTGTCCCAAGAACTTATTAGATCATTCAGTGTTTTTAAAATAAAATATATCACTATCTCATAAAAAGTCATTCTAATAAATAATTTTGAATCATTATGCTATCCGGTTGACCCCTAGTTGCATGTCTCCATTTCCTGTCATTCATTTCATTCTCTCATCATTTCATTTACTTTTTCATCGGATCTCTTTCATCTATTGTCTTTTCCCTCGTGTGGTTTACTTTGTCATTTGTGCAGTTCTGACTTCATCCCACAGGCCAATCGGGATTACTTAACGAGATTCGACTAGCAAATAGGAGAACAATGCAGGAACATCGAACTGAAAGGAGTCCGCAATGCTCAAGGCCAATCCTGCCACTTTCTCCCTTTTTCCATATCCGTTGCCTTATATCCTTTTGTATATAAGGAGATATCATACCTTACAGTAATCAGAACTCTTCGTTTTGAAATTACCTAGATGTTTCAATATGATAGTATCATGGCATTATACAAAATAGCAATATGAAAAATCCTATATTTACATTAGCCTCTAAAAATGCTGCAAGATTTCAATAGGTTGAACCTTACACCATCTTCTATATTTAAAGTTCTTAAAATAGTTTGGATTACGGTAGTTGATGAGCTCAAAATTGCACGGACAGAGCATGAGAATGCAGTTGCTGCTTGTTTGCAAAAGAGATCATCCCTCTGCATCTCGACCGCTTTCCCTCATCTTCTTCCCTTTTCTGCCTATTATCTGTCCAGATCTGATCCGGTTATCTCTTCTACTCCCCGATCGACCGGAAACAGTCGATTCCCAGCAACGCCGTCTTGTTTTCCGATGAAGTCTTGCCGCCAAATGTCAACTTACCGATTTGGTCAAATAAACCACAGATTGTAATATTAATTGACTTTTGCATCTCTTTGATCAGAGATATCTGTAGAATTATTATTATTGGTTATAAAAAGTACTTTAGCCATATATTGGAGAAAGCAATTTATAGCATGATCTTCAAATACGTACAACTACGGCCGAAAGTTAGGGTATAAAGTGAATTTTTTGAACAAACTTTATTGAAATTTTACGTACTCGTAGGTATTTCAATCAACACATATTCAAAATTTTAGCTTAATTAATTCGAAATAACTCGATCTACAAACAGATTCCAAAATTCATGTTCTTGCCCAAATGTTTGATCGCCACTGTAGCTTAATAAGAATGTTATAACATTTTTACATTTTGTTTTATATTAAAATCAACTTAATTAATTTTTTACATTTATATTTTTGAGTTGACTTTTCTCCCTGCCACTGGTCAACTCACCCTATCAATGTTTTGTACTTCTCACCTATTCAGGAACATATTGCTTACCCCGCGATTATCGCCTTTCTTCTAATGTGTTTCTTATGTTACTCCCTCTCGATCTGCTAATCTAATAAGCATCCATTTCATTTATGCAAATCTAATGTATTGACTAAATGGCCGACTTTCCTCGTTCACTATATTTCCAATTCACATGAATTGAGTCATTCATAGTTTCTGTGAGAGAACAATCATCATTTTTCCTTATCACTTCTCATCTCAACTTACAATGCAAAAGATTATCGTTTCACCTTTTCTGCGCTTATTTTGAGCTGCAAAATTCCTAAACAATGAAGTGGTTGATTTCGCAATTCCCCCACCTCAAATGCTCCTTCCGGCAATTAAAGTCACAATTTCATGAATCAATTGGATTATTGGACGGAAAAGTGCGCCAGATGCTTGGATCAGGAAAGGGAAGGGGAAGGGGGGATTTTGGGAGGTTAGAGGAAGGTGCGAGGCACGTCCCGCTGAGAGCTGAGAGCTCAGCCAGTCAACCAGTCAAAAGGCGAGAAGTGAATGGATAAAAACGGACAATACTCGAAGAATAACAGGGGAAATGAAAGAGAGGAAGAGAAATGGTGCAAAATTCACACTCCTTGAGTCGAGCAGAGCAAATAATGACGCACTGAGTGATGAACTCGCTGCAAAGCTACAGTATGATCGGGGAGTGAGGAGAAGCTAGGAAATAGGGGAACTGTTTTGTGATATGCAGATGTGGGGATGGAAACAGGTTGATTGAGTGTGTCGAGTCCTTCATCGGATATGTCTCTCACTCATTATGCAATACATTCCTTATCCGATTACAGTACACAAACAGAGCAGAGATATCCATGCTCATCCAGCTACTGGAGATTTGAAATGAATAGATGAAAAAATACATGTTTTTTTTTAATGTCCATACAGTTCGTATGTTCATACATGATCTTCTGGTGAATTTATAAGATTTGAAAAGAAGTACTGCTAATGAAGGCAAATATCTATTTGAACTCCCAAAGAAGGCATTATTTGTGAGGCGAAAAGCTTGAAAAATGTACGATTTTGGGAATATTAATAAGGGTCGTACATAAGTCATTTTAAAATCTTATGCAGCTTAATGATGAAATAGTGCTGCTAAAATTTGATACATGTTTAAAAATCTTGATCTTCGAAAAGTTCGAGTCAAAAACGTCGAAAAATGTTCATATATCCGATTTCCTAATCTCTCAAATCTAAATAGTGTAAGTGGAATTTGATCATTTGAACAGTGTGTTGATCCCCCACTCAAGAAGGCAAATGCCGAAAAAATGTGCTGAAAGGAGAAGCCGTTCTTCGCAGAGAAATACAAGGGGAATGCGAGAGACGCAGAAGGGCACTGCTAAAACAACAAAAGAGCGGTCAATTAGAATCACGCCAAATACGGTCAGGGGAAGGGGAAGATGATGACCAGAAGTGGCCGCCTTTGCAGTTGGCCGACTGGCTTAGAGGAAGAAAGGAGATGAGCAAAGAGGGATGAAAGGACGAAGTTATTGACAGCATGTTTCCACATTCATAAAAATCGTGTATCTTTTTTTTCGGAAAACATATCGACTAATAATTGGTATTCTTCTTATTGAATCGAAAATAACTCCAAACTGAAATGGCGTTTTTAGAATTGGTAGAACAAAAATCGTCAAAAAATACCCCCGAATTTTGTGAATTTAGATGTGTTGCATAACACGATAACCCTGCATAATAAATAAATAAATAGGATTATGCATATCCTTTCCCTCCTCTCTCTACGGTAGATGTGTGTTAATTATAATGAGATTTGCCTGCTTGTCTGTATGTGTGAAGGCTTAGCAGAGGGCAGAGGAGCTGCGCGGGAAGTGACGCAATGACGCAATCACTTGCGCTCTGTCATTTCCCCCCCTGCCCTACAAGGATTTGCATCCAGTCCTATTCATTCGTTGGAATGCTCTTTTCTTTCATCCTCCATTCTGCCATTCATACATCCAATTTGTGCCTTTCGCCGTGTGAAAGTTCATCGGCAGCTAATTATTATGTGAAAGTGATTTGTAGTTTTGTAATGTCCACATAAATCACGGTGATGTAATGGTAAAATCATACTTGTCGTGCAATTTTTGAGGAAATCTTTGCACATTCATGACAATTTAGCTGATAAAAGCATAATTTTAATGAAGTCCATTCTCTTCCAAGTTTTATCTTGAAGATACTTAATAGCTATTTTCGTTTGTCTCTGATTTAAAGAATTGTCGAAATTGATGTGAAAAGATTATTGCATGTGACACACAACTTTCTTATCAATTTAATATTTTAACAGGAATCGTGATATAGGTAAATTAACCTGGATTAGTATCAGATGCCAGGTTAAAAACGAATTTTAGAAAATGCTTTTCTTTCGTGTTCGATTTATAATCATGTGTCGAGCCAAGAAGTACCTCTAAATCTAAATAAGGAAGGGGAATAAAGGGAAATCAAAATGAGGAATGAATGTGGATGGGGGATGAATTGAATGCACATCTTCTGCATTCTGTTATGTGCTGTGTTAAGTGGTCATCTCTTTTATTCTCAGACATATGCGCGCAGCGCACTGCAGTCCATATACTCAAAGCATCAATGCAGAATGTAGGACGAAAATGCAGATATATGATGACTAGGCGTCAATCTACCGTAATACACATCACAAGAACATCGAATAAAATTCTTCTTTTATTCACAGATACAGTAGTCTAATAGACAAATTTAGGCAAATGCAATGCAATAAATTAGTGAATTGGTGAAATGGAAAATGAGAGTTCAGATTATTCGAGGAGGTTGTTTCGCAAAATGTCAACTGCGTGATAATTTCTTTTCGTTATTGAATAATTTTTAATATAAAAATATATCGATCAGGCTGACACTTCAAATGGAAACATTAATCTTACATTCATAGAATTGGTCATATTTGTCTTAATTTGAGCACATGAAATAGTCTTCTCACAACACTAGATTAAGTATGCAAAAGAAATTGGATAAGATAAGATCATAGAAAATCTCACAACTTTTTCATAGAAATCACACCCTAAAGCTCGTCTTCAAAGGAAAAGCTCAATGCATAAAGATAGATAGAAATCGAATTTGCATGTAATGTAAAGCTCATGTGGAATATGTCGAATCAAATATCAAATAAGCAATAGTCCATTATTATTATTGAATTCAAAAATCGGAAAGAAGAAAAGTCGGTATTGAAATGCGTAAATAAAATGGGCGAAAATTCCGAAATTCAATACCGCGATATTTACAATATGCAATGCAATGCAAAAAAGGTAGATATGAGTGAAAATTCATCTAATACGATTCACATTAAAGCTATGTTGTTGTACACAGTGGAATATTATAATTGAAATCTACCGAAATAGGGAGCAGCCTGGGTGTAGGGACTTGGCGCATAGGGGGTGAAGGCGAAGCCCTGGGGCGTATAACCATTGGCGGGGTACATCGCCTGAAATTCAAACACATTACTGTAGGGAAGGGCCTAAATGGATTGGATCAGGAGAGAATTCTGCCAGGCACTTGCAAATCCACTCAATTTCTTCAAGAAGCGGATTGACGATATCAAATAAGCAGACAACAAGAGAAATAGTGAGCAAGAATGAGAGAGCGCAGAGATACAGGAGTGGAAAAAAGTGAGAAGAGAGAGAATAGACAGCTGCAGAGAGAGGGGAGAGAAAGAGAGAAGCGAAATTAGACGCGCTCATACAGTAATCCAATTATATGAAGGATGCTTAGAAGAGCACTCGACGATAAACGAGTCGATTGAAAAGGAAAATGCAGAAAAAAAGGGGGAGAAAAGGGAAAATGAGTGGAAATTGAAATGAACTCGAGAAAGAAGAAATGAGAAATGTACCTGTGGATAGAGGGAATGGCTGGAAAGATCCGGCAGGCCGTTCGAATCGGGCATAATGCCTGTCGAGGGGAACATCACTGCTGGCTTCACATCCTCGATTATTTTGTCGGGCTTTACCCTGAAATAAGCAAATTCGTAAATCCCATTTTAGCTTAAATGAATTGACTCATATTAAATATTGTGACGAGTTTTTGTTTTTTAAATGTTTTCGTAAAATCAATTTAAAAAGTCAAGATTGTAGTAACGAGCAATAGTTGGGAAACAGTATTTTAGTTTTGTATGATATACTAATTGTCATGATTAGATCTGGATAAAATTCACCATACATAATGAGGACACTAAATTACTTATTTCTGCAAATTTCAGATGAATCTTATCGTATTGGTTGGGCTAAAAGGTTTTATAATAATTATTAGGCGTTTTTCTACATTTGAATTTCATAAGTGTCATTTTTTACCTAGGACTTTCGCGCTCCTCCTCATCAGGATTGCTGCTAGGTGTTCCGCTCTTGTCCCTGCACGTTCCATCCATCTTCTTCTCCTTCTCCTGGCGCTTGTGCTTGTATCGAGCGTTTTGATACCATATTTTCACGTAAAATAGAATAGATTAATTAGGTACATTGGAGTTATAAATAATAGGAATTTTTATACAAATTTGCAGCTTTATTTCTCGAATTCTAATCCAAAAATGCCTACATGCGGTGAGAATCAATTCGATCGATTTTCAATCGCAATCATTTCTGTTTCTGTTTCATTCAAATTGTGAATGCAATGGAAGTCTGTTTTTCGCAACTTTGATTGCATTCAATTTGTCTTTCATCAGCCCTTTCAGTCAGTCTTTGCTGCTAGAGGTACCGTAGTAATTAGCTGCAGTTCCCCCTTTACCTTCTTCTTTCACTTTTCTCATAACACACAGTGCAGACTTGTTTAGCCACTACAAAAGAAACGTTAGAAAAGACAACCACAAAAGGAAATGAGGCAGAGAGTGTGGGAGAATGAGAGGGAGCAGATGGGAAAAGATGAGAAAAAAGACGGGGGGAAATGATTCAAGTACCCGTGAAGCAAAGGGAGAGGGGAGGGCAGAGGAAGGCAGACGGTGGAAATGCAGCCCTGTACAGCGCGGGGCAGAGATGGCAGGCAACAGGCAAACATTCCTGCAGATGGAAGGGAAAATGTCTTCGTTTGACCAAAAATATGGGAAAAAGCTGGCCTTACGTGAGAGTATTCATTGTAAACTAACAGATAAATAAGTTTCATAAATTCATTATGAAGTCCAGCTTTCATGAAACAGATTTTGCTTCATCTTATATTTTTTTTAAATATTAGAATATCTACTTGAGTTGGAGTCAATCCAATAGCCCGTGCCAAGTGTTCTCTGTCCTGTGCATTCAGATATCGATTCACCCGAAATCGTCGTTCCAGTTCGGCCACCTGAATTTATTGATTTTCTATAAAAAAAAAATCCTTGATTATTTGTGGTTCAATGTAAACTGTTCAGTTTAAACTTGATTCATTTGGAAGAATTATTTTGTATTGATACACAGTGCTTTTCTTTCGTTTTACCTTGTTCGGCGAAGCACCGTAAAAAAAATGTTTCTACTCAAATCGGTAAAATTCACAACGAGGTAGTTTTATGGCGAGACTTTCGTTTGTACCTGCTGCTGAGAGAAGAGTACCCTTCGTTTCCTTCTGGAAGACATCTGCATGAGGCCCTGTTGCGCCAAATTCAGGTTGAGTTGACTCGCCGGAAACCGGTTAACTGCAAAAATGAAAATGTTCACGGTGTTCGTTTAGGCATACGGTAGTTGTTTGACTTGTGTTCCCCCCTTCTCTGCTCCTTTCACTACTAATTTCCCTTTCCCGATTTGACTGGCTGAGTGAATCCGGGCAATATCTCTCCAGATCCTCCCGAACCCCTCCCCTTCTTGGACGTGCAATTTCCTGCCCTTTCGAGTGTCAATTGCTCCTTTCACTCCCCTTCCTCCTTTCCCTATTCACTTTCTCCCTTTCCTTCTCAATCTCGATGTTTTCTTATTCTCTTGTCTTGCTGTTCATTCAATCGGTTGAATCGTTCAATATTTGACTCGTGCAGGAAGATACTTCCTGAGATGGAATGGGAAAGGGAAGGGAGGAAGGAAGGAGGGGTGAATTGGAACGATTGGGACAGGAAGAGGCAAATCGCGCACGGATGCAGGGGCAAATAAAGCAGACAAAAGATGACTACACGAGGAGAACTAGTCAAAAGCTGTGAAATTTTCACATAAGCAGATATACGATATCATGAAAAATTTGTTTATGCAATATTGCTTCGGTGTGTCACAAGTTGAGAAAGTTAGAAGTTGACTTGGTTTGATTATTGAGTTATCAAAGGATATATTGATACAGCGACTAATGTGGAATTGAGCGCGATGTATCACCTAAATTTCGAGAATAAAGGTTTGTCGATATAATGAAGTCAAGCTTTCTAACGCTTTAGTTACTAGTGTTTGGGATTTAATCTGAGAGTCGGAAGATCAGCAAAAATGACTAAATATGTATGCATAAGAATATGATGATCTGATAGATGTTATTTAGCTGTTCAAGATGTTTGCAGACAATCGTCAATTATTGCTGTCAAATAGCGAAGTCAAACAGAAGCGGGGAGTCAAGTTGTTGTGTTGTTAGCCCCCTGGGGTGAGCAGAGAAATTCTGACGAGAGAGGAGATGGAGATTTTTTTTTGGGTTCATAAGATCCTCCCTATGTCATGATTATGATTTTCCTAGGTAAGTTTCACTTTTACTGTGCAAACAATCATAATTCTACGTGAAGTGAATTCATTCGAATCCTCGGTTTTCGGTTTTGCAACAGATTTGCAGTTGTTTCGCGAAGAGCGAAGAGTACAGGGATGCCAAAGAGGCGCAGAGACAGAGGGGGAAGGGAGAAGGGGGACTGTGCTTGACCTTGCGCCAATGAAAGGAAGCAAGGGAAACAAAAACAGGGAATCTGAAAGACGAAGACACACGCACTACGATAACCGGATCATTAGGGAACGTGAAAGAATTATGATGCAATAATGGCAAAAAGGGGAGAGATACGGTAGAATATCGATTGCTTCATTCCCAATCATTGAATATATCTGATTGATGATGAGGCATCTTGCATCATGCTGTAAATGTGTATTACAGTACGGTTAAACGTTTGAGAAGAAGCATAGCTTAATTATTGGAACTTTCGAGTAAATTACTCTGAGCCAATTTAAATAAAATTTGGCCTAATTGTATATGATACCAAGAAACAAAAAGCAAAAATTATTCTATGAATAGCCAATATTGAAAAACGTGTTCCCATTTGTTCTTATCACTACAAGTTAGAATGAGTCAAGGATGAAATTAAGATTCTGACAAATCTTCGATTACGGCGGTTTTCGGATACCTACATGAATTCGACTTTTTAAAAATCTCTTTCCATTCATCTTACCAAAAGCGATGGGAAGATATTTTGTCAAATTTCGTTTAGAAAATACAAAATTTGATCATGTTTGCAAATCGCAGTGAAATGATATGCTTATGAGTTGTGAAGTAGACAAGTGGGTTGCGCGAGCAGAAATCGAGAAAGTGGAGAGGGAACAGCTACTTATGAGCAAGTCTGAGCAAACCTTGTATGGGCAATGGATATGTAAATGGGAGTGAGCAAATCCATGATATGGGTTACGTAATCGGGGAAACAACTTCTATGTGATCAGGCAATATATGGAAGCTGATCAGATATTTTGAATTACAGAATACCGAAACATATGGCTGGACAAAATTTCCTGCTTAGGCTTTGAAAATTTTTTTAATTGAACTTTCGGTTTGAATTAAAAAAAAAAAAATTCGTCTAGTCGAGATCGAGATTACAAATTTGTCCCGACAAATTATTGAAGACTCCTTTTTCGGGTGACTGAATAAGAAAGCCATTAGAAACCTATCCAAAGTACCATTACTTTCGGTAAAGGATAAAGTGCAAAATTACTTCAAAAATTTGAAGCCTACCGTAGTTGTCCATTTTTGCGAGAAATTGCAGCGGTTAGTTAGATATAGAAACTAGCTTTGTCTGGCTTGTAATTATATGCGAGGTAAAATTACAGAAAGTCGACAAAGAACCCGATTGTCCGAAGCTGAATTGCAGGCGAGGGGGAAGGGGAATTGAGAAGGGAGGGGGAATTACAAAACTGGACAAGAAAATGAACGAAATGAGGGAAAATTGGCAGCCGAGAGGCGAGAAAAATTAAGAAAGAAAAGGAGATCGAATCGAAGCAAATCGAGAATCGAGAATGGAAAATCGCGCGAGAGGCAAGAGGATGGAGTTGAGTCAAGTCCGCGAGATCGCAGAATCGAGGAGTAATTGCGGGCAGAAAGACGAGAAACGAGCAGATATTTTGCAATTCTACGCGATTTTTAATCTTTTCATGAACAAGTCAGCCAAATCGAGAAATTCGAAATATCGGGAAATTACAAGACATGCGCAATTAAACAAGACAAGCTAGTGAAAATAAAATCTAACCCTGCTTTTGGGGCCTTATTTCTGTGTCTTAAAATCTCCGGATTGTCAAAAATTACACCAACTTCGTTGTCAAATCCGCCACACGCTTACAGTAATCATTGATAAACGGAGGAAAGCTCACTTGGAAAATTTGCGTTGTGCGTCGCAGAATAACTCCATGTGTTTGGCTGACTCGCGGACACGTATCTGAAAAAAACCAATCATACTGCAGATATATAAATTTACTAAATCTATCTTCACCATCATTTGTAAGCGTAAAAATAAGGGTAAAGAAAGATAAGATGAAGCTCAAAGAAGATTATCATCATTACATAGAAAAATGTCAAAAATCTTACGATGAGAAGTCACTCTGATACCCCGAATTGAATGGGTTGAAGTAGGGCATTTGGGCTGATGCCATCTGAGCAGAGGCTGACAGACTGGCTGCAAAAGAGTCCGAGGCCGGAGTGCACGAGGTCTGATCCGAGGGGGTCGAATTTGTGGAGGACATCCTGAAGTGAAGAAATCATGAATGCTTATGAAATGCACTGCTGCTGCTGATGATGATGATAATGATAATTGAAGACAGACAGATTGAGTACCTGATTGAGCGGGAAGTGATTATGGAACCTAGCTAGAGGCAGAGTCATTTCGAGTTGAAGGCTCATGAGAAACTGAGCCCTGATGTGGAAGAACGATCGAGTGATCGACCGAGAGGAGAGAGGTTATGAAGGGTCGAGAGACGGAGACCGATGAAGTAAGGAGGGAGGAAGGGGCAAGTGGGAATCGGAAAGGGAATGGAATGGAATAAGAGAGGAGATAACAACTCGAAATGGCACTTGCACTCCAGCACTTCTACTCTCCACTCCAGAAGAGAGGCAAAGAGGCTCTTTGCCTTGGCCACCATCACCACCGCCACCCACTCAACCTGTCTGTCTTCAAGCCATGCGTAGATGAAGGTACGACCATCAGAGAGGACAAGCGCACAAGCACTGTGCAAAGTACCCGAAGTACCGCACGATGGGGCTTGTAGACCACTTAGTGGCTCATTTCGACCCCCTTCTCTTAGAATAAGAGTGACTTGTAGAGAGAAGAGGAGAGACGAGGCGAGAGAGGACAGACTCCACCCCTCCCCCTCCCTCCTCCTTTCACTCCTTCCCTCCATCAAGCCACGCCCCTCTCCTCCTTCCCTCTATGATTGGCTCTGTTGTCTCTCTTGCAGGGCAACGGTAGGGCCAATCAGACCCTTTTGCAGAGAGGTTAATTTGTCCAGATGAAAACGCGCCTGCGTCGACGCGTCAAGGCAATCCCCCCTCCCAATACACGGCGAGATACTTCAAATCTCAAGTGCGCCGTTACAAAACTAATAAGCCCGTTTAGGCATACAAAGGGAATTTCGCCCCAACAGACTTTTTCGTCATTTCGGAGAAAATCCTCTAGACGGATTTTACGACGAATAATGTTGTCGGACGGATCTTTTGACTCGAAAAGTTCCCTTGGCGATATCGATTCGAGTATTTCTCGCAGATCATTGCGGTCCATCGACAAGTTCGAGAATTCTCACTCTTTTGTAAACAGATCGAGGCTAATCAAATGAAATCGAATCAATAGCGCTGTGACTTCGAAAATGATCATTGTTCTACATTTGAACCCCTTTCCTTTCTATAATTCCTCACGATTTTGATGAGCTGACGTAAATTGCATGATGGCATTTGGCTTACTTGATTCGTCAAATTAAAAATCATGCTGCATAAAATACCATGTCTGAAAAGATAATGGTGGTGTGTTCATTTTGAGTGATTTGTAATGAGGGTCGAAAGAAAGCTGGTTTTTCAAAATAGAAACTTTATCGTCCAAAAAGCGATAAATTTTCAGCAGTGATAAAACGTTGATAATCAATATCAAAAAGATGTGGTAAAATGACAAAACTTGAGCAGAATCGAATCAAATTTACATGAAAATGCAGTCTCAAATGTTCAAATTTCAAAATTCAAGAGTATACAGAATGACGGTAGAGATTAAAAAACGGAAAGGACTTGCGTAAATGTGGAGTTGAGAGGGGCAGGAATCAATGGAATCAGTGAGGAGTGGAGGTGGAAGTGGCAGAGCCATTGGCCTTGGGAGTGGAAGTGGAGAAGCCGTTGCTGACTACAGCAGTGAGGTTGACGCGCTTGCGCAGGGCCGAGGCATGCAGAGAGGCATCTGACTTCAGCTTCGCCACTCTGAAATGAGTCAATTCTTGGAGATTGTCAAAGTTACGTAACCGTATAGAACATTCCATTGGTTATCTCTCGAGAGCGTAAGCGAGATTAACTTTGACGATGAAATATCGTTACACCAGGAAGCCAAAAATTTCGATTTTGAACTTTAAAAATGCTTGAATTTGCTCGACTCCATTTCAACCCCACCTCTTCGACATGGAAGAGATGACGCCGTGCTGCGCAGAGTCGGACAGTTTCTCCTGAGCGGTCTTCTCGCACAGATCCAGCAGATAGCGGCCGCATGAATACACGTACTGAAAAGAGGACAATTAGATTAGAAGCTGAATCGAATTTTGACGATCTCCTTTGAAAAAGACTAACCTGAGTGAAAAGGATGACCGCTCCAATGCAGATTCTGACAGCGTAGAAGACTCTGTCGTGCACAGACTGCCACGCCTCGCGGATCATCATCCACACTGGAAATGAGCTGTATAATCCAAGTTGTTAGCAAGAAGTTTTTAGCACGGATTTACCCAAAGTGGAGCGATTATTTCTTAATTTGAGATGAGACCAATGGTTGAAAGTACTCCGAGTGTGAACCTCACTAAATTTTTGGAAGGTAATTTCACACTGGGAATGCTTCCAGTCTTTCGTGGATCTGACCACAGTTCAGTTTTTCTGCTTACCGAAGAGAGCGATGTTGGCGAAAGAAAAAACGATGTTGGTGAAGAAGACGACAGGCAGAGCGATGTACTTCCCTGCCGTCTCTGCGAGAGTCAGCCCTCTCTGTCTCATTCCAGCCGTCTTTTCATCCAACAGCAGACCGATTCCCTGCAGTCCTTGCAGCCAGCCCTCCATCGTTTCCAGCATCGTCTCCACCAGCGGGTGCCACTTCTTCGTTGAGCTGTACGTCTCCATGGCCTGCAATCATAGGAATTTTGGAACATTTGGTCAGAATGGATGGGAAATTCAACTCGACTCTCATTTTGATCGCGAAACATAAATCCCTGATCCTTCATCTGATGTACCTTCTTGACCCAGTGATTCTGCAGCAGCTGCTCGAAGTAGTAGTTCAGGCTGCTCGTGGTCGACATTTTGAGTGCTAACTGAACAGGAAAATGGAAATTCGGAAGGATTTTGGGACAAAAAGTGCGAAAATCACTGGCGAAAAATCAGAGTGAAGCAGAGAAACAAGAAATGATGCATTTTGTCCGTTTGCACAGTGGCAGTTTGAACGAAATTTCATTTATTTTTCTTTCGTTTCTTATCATTATCTTTTCTCGATTTTTTCAAGTTATTCTACCCATTCCAGCCTGTTCCTCGATGTCGAATCCACTACCCGATCATTTGCTCCTGTTCTATTTCTGGTGTCTGCTCGTTCCCTTCGTCCTCACGACCACTTGCTGCCATCGGAAAGGCCCGTCTTCTTCGAAGTCTGAGGACAGCGACAAAAATCGAAATGCAAGGGCTTCTGACAGATGGGATTCAATGTTATCCAGGGTTGCTGATGGGTCCAATTTTTCGGACCCGAACCCGCGCCCAAACCAGACCATTTTTCCATGCTGGGCCCGGACCCGATTTAGACCCGAAAAATGCGGATTGGGCCGGGTCGGGTCCATCAGCAACTCTGCCTACATTATTAGTTGCAGACCTTCTCTGGATCCCAAATCTGAGTTCGGTATAAAGCATGATCGAAATCGGTTAATGATCAGAATATAGGCACATTAGTCTATTACTACTAGCTTGTTTTCAGACGGAGTTTCTTCATTCAAATTAATACTTTGTAAGTAATAGTATTGTTTCAATTACAATTAATCCGAATTTTCAGATATCCACAAGGCGATTTTAATAGGATAATTGGTGTGCGTAGACTATATTCTGACACCAGTAATGTATGAATTATATCTTACAAGATGAGATGCTACACTTTGATATCAGCTATCTTTGAACAGAATGAATCAAAACAATGTTTTATTGAACATTCGACAAATTAGACAATTTTCGGAATGCATTTGAATCGATAAAGTAAAATGAATAAATCAATTCAAGTAAGAAAAAAACTAAGCAGTCGTGAGCTGTATAAACTTTGCCTATACATATAGAACGTTTTTCCACATTTTACCATAACTTCAGATCAGTTTATTGGCGCTTGTGATGATAATAAAATACTATTCGAGTTCAGTTGCTTCGGACGATGAGGTGTAACTTTAATAACTTTGACTAACTCGTTCTTAATCGGTGATATAGTGTTGTTCTTCTAAAATTGTCCCTTTTCCTTTTACATGCATATATGCATAAACTATCTTGATCAATCCTCTCACTAAGAAAAACAGGGTAGTTATTTGGAGGCATGGCCCATTTACGTACATAAAGTAAGACATGCTCTGAAAGTTTTTTTTTTTTTAAATGCTTTTTTGGTGGAAAATTAACTTATTCTAGTGTGGATCCATTTCTTATGTTAGAAAAGTATACTGCTCAAGGTCTATTCAGAAAACAATTCCTAATTTTACAGTTGCTCTTTCTAAGCACATAGCACGAAAGGGGTATTTTGACTCCTTAAGGCACAATTAGCCGAGTTCTATTCTCAAAATTCAAAGTAACATTCATGTGTCTCCTATCCGACACAAAAAATGATTATCGTTTATGTAAATAATGGTAAGGTTGAAGGATTCACTATTTAGAACGTTCCTTTAGGATTTCTCAGCGCATATTTTCAGGATATATGTTGGTAAAACAGGTCTTTCCATTTCTTTCATTAATTAATATGAAAATTTGTTATTAATAATGCTTACGAGTATATTATGCATCAGATAGCTTAACAAAGGTGCATCATAAGTATTGTCGAAACATTCATCTAAAATATTCTAGTAAGTTCTCTCAAACTTCTAACTTTGAAGCTATGAAACTAGTTAATTTATGTTATGACTTATACAAGGGAATAAAATAGCTTAGGAATTATAAATTTCATTAAAATTGTTTTTGAATAAATCATTTCGTACTCGCTGTAATAAATCTCGGTATTTTAAACCAGCGATTGGTTATAAATATAAACAAATGGGTGATTTAATGTATTAACCAAGTTTGAGAAATCAATTACTTACACAGATCCGTCCTCTTGACAGACTCATTACATGTGAAAAATTGTTGCAACGAAAACATAATTAGTTTTGCACAAGATGTTTAAGATATCGAAATTAAAATATTAAGAGAACATTCTACCTGCATGTTCCCTCCAATCAGTGCAAAACATTTCTAGTGGATAAATAATTAAATTATTTGCTATCATTTCGCATAAAATCTAAACGTTATACATATTCATTTTCAACATAATATGGTGCAACATTGACCGGGCTAACTTACATGCGCCATTAGGTATCGTTTTAAGCGTCGTTCAGAATTTCTTGTACTTTGGCTCAGATTGCCATACGACTTAAAACACCGCTTTAGATAAATAAACGCGGCAATGCTAATTATCGCCTGAGCATAATTTGCTATGATCGGAATTATTATAATGTAAAGATCCTAAAAATTATCTACATAATTGGCATTAATAGTTTTTATTTTGGTAATATTCGTTTAACTTACAGCCCATTGATAAAGAGCTGTTACATATTGTGTATCAGCTATATCATCAGTATCAACAATTTGATATTTGCTCAAGCAGACAATTACAATATAAATTAGTTGACCGATACAGCCAAAAATAATATGAAATCCGACCAATATCCAAAATATAATGTCAAATAGCTTAGTTATTTTTTCGTCACGGTGACTAAATTTAATCATTTTGTATTAAAACTGACATATGCATGTGAAAGAATTTCTAACAGTGAAAATGTTCTAGCTCTATGTATCGCAACTGCAGCCGAAACGAATCTTATGGGCATCAGTAACCATGTCTCTTGAACAAAACCAAATAACTCCTCCAATAATGTCTACAATTTTATTTGTTAACTGTCAATGTAAAACTATAACTATATTAGATCTAAGTCAATTCTATATGTCAAATAAATTAAAGTGATATTTTATAGTTATTTGGAAAGTTGCGATAGAAAAGTAGACATTATGGCGAAATAATGTACGGAAAACTACAATAATACGATCCATACTATTTCACAAAATGTTGACACTTTTCTGTAGCAACGTAGATGATATTTTAAACGATTCGCTCAAATTGTAGATGAATATTGACTGATACACGTGGCTAAAACTTAAAATTATGTTACCTCATGTTCGCTATAATCTTGGCAGCAAATGTGCAAATTTTCACGATAGATTCTCAACAAAAACTAAAAATATTATCCTGCTTCAATGCATATATTGGAGATTGCATCATAAAAATAATAGTATAAAACTTACATCTATCAATGAACAGATAAAAAAGAATATATTTAGAATGAGTAAGATAACTATTAATTTTTCGAATTGTGAAAACTTTTCACGTTTTCGGAATAATCGATACATCATAAATATGCCGATAAAAGTCGGAATTAATAAGATGCTATAGAAAATGGCCAGGATTTGAAACACTATAGATGAATTTATTCTTTGAAGATAACATCGATATACAACTATTTAACTAACCTATATAAAATTTATCTGGATGAAGTATCATAGTTTTCCACGCAATGATGAATTTGTAAAGTAATATATCTGATGTTACAAATTCTAAAATAGTAAATCGTTACCGAGGGTTATAAAAAAAAAAAAAGCGATGCAGTATAATATGTAAGAATAAGTAAACTGAAAAATTAATTCACCTTCACAAAAGTCATAATCCGTTGTATTAGGGATAAGCCAAGGGCACGAATCCATTCGATTTTGCGAATTATTTCCCTAATAATAGTAATAAATTTGTAGAATAACAATTTGAGAAAAATGATCTCAATACAGTACGATTTAGAAAGGATAGCGCTTTCGAAACAAAAATGGCAAAACTTGAAATGGATCGAGTAGCAGTGCAAGACGTTGCTTAGGCAATCAGCTCTGTATTTATAAGACTCGCCTAACTTATAATTTAGTGTAGTTTCAGTTTTACTCTCCAATTATGCCCGTCCTATGTTTTGTGAAACCTTGTTAAATTTGCATATAAAAGCTGCAGAAGGTGCAAGATTAGAAGATATTTTTCAGATAATTAAAAATTGCACCTGCGTTAAGATTTGTTTGTCAGTTCAGAAAATTAATTAGTTTAGAAATGAGATCATATGCTGAAATCGTGCATAACTCATCATCGGGGTTGTTTACAGTGCAGCTGATTTTCACTGTGGTGTTTGGTGCGGGCAGTGTGGAATTTTTGGAAAAGCTTGCGGTGTACCATCTTACTGCACCACCAACATTCCTGCCCATCATGTGAATTCTAAAACAGTGATTCCATGCACAAAGTAGTTTTGTCATTGTCTATGAGATATGCATCAAGGTCTGTGAGTTCCTTACAAATGAAGAATACCGTGATACGATATGATATCGGTAATCTGTGAACAGCGAAATCTCATCATTTTCTTAGAAAGTTATTGGCCTTTTGTCGAATTGTCTCCAGGAAATTACACTGATATGACGATTGTTTTCATTTAGAATTGACTGTTGAATTATGAATTTTAATAGTTAGCGCGCAGTCTATCTTCAAGATTTGGATAGTGGACACACCCCTATTGGGAACTGATCAATTCGGAACTTTTTGTGAATAGGCATTTCTGAGCGGGCTAACAAAATAGTTCCGAATTGGTCAGTTCCCAATGAGGGGTGTGCCATCCAGAACACGCCGATTCAAAACTCGTTCTGAGTAGGCCATTTTTGAAGTGGGTACAAAATAGTTCTGAATCGGGAGTGTCTCGAATTAATAGCATCAAGAACTGCAAGATCAAATGGCAAAGGGTAAGGATAAATGATGAAATCGATCATCTAAAGAAATGCAAAATTTGGTTATGTTCTGCTATTTTATGGCTAGGGATTGAGTAGTTTAACATTAAACGATACCCATCGGAAGATACAAACAAAGCATTTTATTTGCATCGTTTTTGAGCAAAATCTTGGAAATCTTCAATGCTCGGAAGTGAATATAAAATGAAAAGTGGCTTTTATCGCTCTAGAAACGAATACGATTATTGTTTTTAGTCAGATTTTATTCAATATTAGCGGCAGTCTGTATTAACTATCAACCATTAACTATTTACAACACAATCTTACTCCATCGGAGTGACAATACTAACAAAATTTACAAGTTTTTAGGCAGAACTCTTTCTTCATCGCATTCGTATAAACTGTCGAAGTGCAAAATTTCATCTGTTTCTGCCAAGATTCGCACCTAAATAGTTATCAACTTGTTGAAAGATTCAGTAAAATGGGTTTTAACGTTTGGATTTTTGGCTGTAGATACTTTTTACCAAAGAAAATAATGAGTACTGTTTACCAAAGGCGAGAATGATGTGGGAGAAGATGAAAAAGGAGGAGAAATAGCGTTTGGTAACAAAGTACCTACAGCCTGGATTTTTATGGAAACCAATCAGTCGAACAAAAACTAACGTTTCCTGTCCAGCTTGATCTGTACAGCTAGTTTTCGTCTGCACATTCGAAGCACGACATCGCCCGCAAGTAGCAGCGCAAAACTCCTCCTTCTGTTCTTCTTTGTAGTACGTCGAGTTGCAAAAATTGTATTTCTTCTTCCAGTATTGGCATCTCAAATTGTTTTTTTAAAAAATTGTCTCATTGTTGCAGATAAAATAGCAGATCAAGGAACGTTTAGAACTACGATTCTAGTTTTTTTCCTTAAGATTTCTATTTTGGACGTTTGTGTTCAATATAAAGTTATACGAACGTGTAAATTCCTTTGTTATCTGTGCAATTCGAACTAGAAGGCGGTGCAGGAGTGGGCTTAACAGTCACTGGTTTAGTTGTTGATACACTTGGTGCAGCGTTGCCAACTTGAAATCAGGCGAATTATCGATTTGTCAAGGGGAAAAGGATTTGATCAGACCATATCGATAATCGACTTTGAACGTTGCATAGGAGAAACGCGAGAAAGCGATTAGAGGAGTTGGGTTGAGTTGGCTTGTCAGTATGTCATTCATAGATTCAGTGCAACAGAATCTAAAGAGATATTGATGATAACTGATTTTGGATGAATCAGATAAATTCACCTTGGACTGGTCAACCTCTTGTCGCTCTTGATTTTGAGTTCAATTCCATTCCAAGAGCACCCAAGATTACATTGTCCATTTGTAATTCCCGACAATCTGACTTGAATCTGAGTTCCTGCTGGGGCCTAAACTATCATGAATTAGAGTTGTTGCTGGACTTCAGAAAGGTTGAAAGCTTAGGTTAGAAGCAATTACCTGTATCCAAGAAGTACAGAAGGTGAACGTAATTCGCGTGCTTCGTGAATTCGTATCTCCAGCTGTTATCGTAGTGCTCTGCCAATTTGTAGTTGCCGTCAGCGTATTCCCACAGCCGGCTGGCTAAATTTAATAATGTTTAACAATGATTGAATATTCCAGAATCAAGTAATTACCTTTTCAGCGCAATTAACTCCACCATAACCTAACGGGCAGTTGCTAAATTCACATGAAAATGAAACAGTTGAATAAAAATGTAGGATCAAATTGTTTGGACAGAAGAGATCAAATGGAATTACCAAGTATTGCAGTTCCTAGGGTTAGGTACGCCTCCATTTTGACAAACAACTGAATTTGCAGGACCTAGAATTAAAAATCATTGACTTTCACTATGATAATTCCATCAACTCACAAGTGCATTGATAGTGCGAATTAATCTTCTGTAGATCATAGAAACTCGTCAACATAGAGCCCATTGTAAAGAGGTAATCGAAAATGTTAAGATAGAGTTGTCGTAAATATGAAGTTCTTGATCTTACTGTCATCTGTTGGGTCGAGAGAAATTTGGTTCGGCACACTCACGAACGAGTCGGCCCTGTACTCCATTAACGATCTAATTTGTTAGTTAGTTACTTATTTAATTTCGAATCTCGCATCAGTTACCCATAATCAAACGGCGTGTAGAGGATATTTGCATTAGACGAGTATTTTGCGAAATTTGATTGAAGTCCACTCGGGACATAGGTTATATCTGGTCGTACATAAGCGTCACGATCTGATCTAAATTCATAAGAGTATGCTATTTTAACGAAGGACTATCCATGACTTGCCTAGATTGCTCGTGGATATATCTGAATTTGAAAAATTCTAGATTGAAAATTATCGAAATATGTAGTGATCGTATTCTCTTTCTATTTACACTTTTCAAGACTAGCAAATGCAACGACTAGAGATGAAAATTTCACTCAGGGGTGCGCGAACTTCGATTTCGAATTCGACTTCAAAAATTTTGAAATAAAAATATAGGTAGTTTCGTGCACGCCTGATTCCACTTATCACTTATTACAGTCTGGAGTAAGTGAATCTTGAAGAATTACCCCAATGCGTGGGTAAATTCATGCTGAATGGTTCCTATGTCTCCACAGCCTTGTCCGAGGGATAGAATCTGTTCCCCTCTCACCATTCCAATCGACGAGTAACATCCATTTCCATTTATGACTCGCACGCGATTTAAAGCACTTGAGCTCTGGACGAAGTTGATGCAGGTCCGTGCTTGGAGATACGCTAGGGCTTCTAATGTCGATTGTCTCTTTGAAGAATCTGAAGTATTATCACGGATTAACGGCTATCTATAATTGTTTTAAGTTCAAAAGCGCAACTTCACGGTACTGATATCGACACTAGTTTTTTTTCTTACGCTGACACTGCAGATCATTATTAGTTTCAATTTTTAAAATCTTGTCAAATTTGCACTCCCTTTAGCTTTCCATAACGTAAATATTAGTGCTTTGTGATTCCTACCAATCGAGGCATCGAAGTAGTAGTATAACGTGTTTGAAGGCCATTTGGTAGATACTGTTGCTGCCTGACGCTTTCTTCTTCCTCTCAGGTTGCGATCGTTTTCGAGCTTGTCAAATTGATCACTAGAAGTATTTTTATGATTGAATTTAAGAGCGAATTTCGATTTTCACTCCGTCAGTAGCATATCCCCTTCCACAAGCAACTCATCGATTCCAGTTTTGTGATTCACTTCGAACAAACTCAGCGAGTCGTTAGTAGGCCGGCTTATTTTCAATTTGCCATATTTCTAAAGAAAGGTTTATCTTTCATAGTTTCATAATTTTCTCTTCAAACTCTACCTGTTTCCGCTTCTCCAATCGTTCCTGTTCTTCTTCCGTCAAAGGAATTTGTCTCTGCTGCGATGACCCGTAACGATTTCGTAGCTTTTGAATCCGGGTCTTCGCATGTTTTGGATTGAAGCCATATTTCTAAAGAAAAATATAAGGTGAAACATCTAAAGTTGGATTAAACACGTGCTAATTGGACGGAAATTTCACTGCTTTTACGCAATTGCGAATTCTTTCAGTCATGATTATGTCATAAAGAATTCATTTTTCATTGATTTGGATGTAATAAATTGAGCACTTGTCTCAGACCTTGCGATATTCCTCTGCTTCTTCATCCGTCATTTTATCTGGGTTGACTTTGCGGAAGTTATTTGCATGACTTTTTGGATGAGATGACAATTCCTGAATAGAATGCTATAGATATATTATCTTAGCCCCATAAAAAGTTGATCTTCTTAGGAATTTCTCTAATATTAAGAGTTTTAATGATTCATTTTGCGTCTTCAAAAATAACGAGAAAAAAACGAGTTAAAAGCATTGTCGATGTCATGATTTTTGTGAAGTACAACTTTGCAACAACACTATTTCAAGAATAAAATGAGTATTATTTTACTTACATTTGGAGGTGCATTCTCAACCTGTGCGATGACAGTTGAAATAATTGCAAGAATAAGAATGACAAGGAATGAACTCATAGATGTAGCTATGCTGAGTTCTCCTGCGATGCTCGAGATACAAGTGAATTAGCTCTCGAACCATCGCTTTTTATACGAATTTTTGAACAACTGAACTATTGAAATCGTTCCAAAATTAGGCTGGAAGCGTAAATAAATCAAATAATGGAGCAGCTAGAAGCCGATAATAATGGATAGACGACTGGAAAAGTTGGAATCAAGCTGTACACAAATTGACAGGACAAAAAATCGGCATTATATTGATGCCAGGTTGTTTTCGAGATGGTATATTTTAACGCATTGAATGGAACTCGTCTGGATTTAAAAAAAAAATCAATTATACTTTTGGCACTTCCTGGCTCATATTTGTTCAGGATAGTCTCGGAGTTGGAATTCGAGACTTGGCATACGACCCTAAACCCTTTCTCCATCCCCCGATTCCATATTCCTTTCATCTTTCACGTGTTTTATTAGCACAGCTCATGTCTAATGCTCAACCTCGACGTGCCAATTCAACTTTTTGCTTCATGTGATTTTGATCTTCATGGTCTTTAATGAAATAAAAATGATTTATTTTCTGAAAATGAATATAATTTTCAAATGATCCGAATAGATTGGCAAATCAGCAGAGTTTGCAAGTGAATGCGCAATACTGTCGTTTCTGTTCAATAGTATAGAAGGTCGAACTACAGAATCCATTGCTGTTGAATTGAGTGCAACTCGATCTGAATTTCATTTACAAAGTGCATAAAATTGGGAATCGACAAGCTTACAAATTCGAAATTAATTTTTTAAAAATATCCAGACAAAATTATTTTGATTTTTTACTACAATGCATTGTATTGATTTTGAAGAACTTCAATAAGAAATTATCTTACGTCCCATAACTGTCAACGCACGAATTTGGACCAGATGTTGCTGGAGCTGTATTGCACAAGTTGCCTATGATATAATAGTTATACACTCGGAGGATTTTTATTATTATTATTATTATTACAAGTGTTCTGGCAGTATTGTTTCTTCTGATCCGTTGTGTAGAAGGTCGATGAGCAAAATCCTAAAATAGTTAGTGAAAAATGAATGTGAAAAAGAAGCTGCACCTTGGCTATTCCACTGAGCACAACTCGAGGAGCTATCGACACAAGTTGATGGTGGTCCTGTAACAGGGCCTGGAGTTGGAGTGGCTGGGGAAATACCACCGGCAGATACTGAGATTCATCATTTTAAAATGAGAGAATTAGCTACTATTATATCGTGATCTGATAATGTCACATGTTTCAGCCAAAAATGTTCGTAAAATTTCAGAAACGCATAAATTTAGAACTAGCTTCTGAAGCAAAAATATGCTCACCGTAGCGGTAATCAACTTTGAATTGCGAGGAGTAGAATTGATTGAACGCAATGATCGGTGTGGGGTTCAGCTGGCTCGTGTAGATCTGATTTTTCGACTCGTCGCAACAAAATCTAAATTTGGAAGACATTGGAATTACTCAAAGAAGCAGAAATCACCTAGGGCTGACGAGCTTCTTGTCGCTGCGGACTTTCAATTCTAATCCATTGAACGGACAACCGTAGTTGCACTGTCCATTGTAAATGTCGGATATTCGCACTTGAACCTGCATTCCAGCAGGAGCCTGAAATTATGATAAACTACTTATTTTAAATCAAACTGCCAAACGAGAAATGACATATTTGAATATCCAAAATGCGCATTACACTATATCAAAAGTATATTAAATCAGCGATTTTTTTACTAAATACGCGCTACAATAGAAATTTATGCACATGAGATCTGTCAATTGTTTTGTTCAAAGTTAACCTTTAGTTTTTTTTTCCTTCTAATAATTGATTTTTCGAATTTTTGGTTAACGAAGATCAGCTTTGTATGATATGAAAATGGAGCAAAAATCAATAAATCACTCACAGTAATCCATGAAGTGCAATAACTGACAGAGTTGCGAGGTGAAGCAGAATTCGACGAGTCTCCCACTGTCATCGTGGTCGTTTGCCAGTTGGCGGTTGCTGTCAAACTACTTCCACAGCCGGCTGGCTAAATTAACAATGATCGAATATTCCAGAATCAGTTAATTAACTCACCCTTTCAGCGCATGTGGCTCCTCCATAACCTAACGGGCAGTTGCTGAATTCACATGAAGATGAAAC
>LIAE01006685.1:0-11643 GCA_002287525.1 Diploscapter pachys | reverse complement strand
TACATGAGCATCCATAGTGCGTATTGATGTTTATGAGATCGTACAATGACACTTGTCTGCTTCCAGCCGTGAATAAGTAGTCTAAAATATTTATTTAGAGGAAAGAAATAATCAGGTACTTTACCATCATCTAGAGGCTCCATTGAAAAGGTTCCTGCTTTGTTCACGAAAGAGTTAGCCCTACAATTCGAAAATTATGATTTTTGACGAAGAATTTTACGTTTTGGATGAAGAGGAGTCAAAATGAGAAAACTTACGAATAATGCATATCGGAGCCATACTCGTATGGCACATAATTAGCAGCTATATTCGATGAATATTTGTTGAAGTTGGACTGGTAGGAGGAAGGAACGTTCGTCAGGTCGATTCGGACATAGGAATCTCGGTCTGATCTCGACTGTTCGTGATAGATTCATGAAATATTTGGTCAATTAGTTCATTCTTGTAAATTAATTTTTACTGACAATGAGTTATAAATAAAATGTTCCCCTTTCCATGTCTAATCTCACTCAACAAGGCAATCCTTGCCCGAAACTTCTAAAATTTACCGAGCGCATGTAGAAATTCATGAGAAATAGTCCCGAAAAGTCCACAGCCAGTACCCAATGAAAGCGTCTGTTCGTTTCCAGTCATGCCAACAAACGAATAACAGCCATCACCGTTTGTCACCTAGAAGATATCATAATCCATTCATCAGAAACGATTAAAAAACTTTGACTCTATTTTGGGCAGTGGAGCTCTGCACAAAGTTGATGCAGGTTCGTGCTTGTAGATACGCTAATGCTACAGGGACTGCTTGACGAGTTTTTGCGTCTGAAATGTGAGCATCTTTTAATGGATGCTTAGTCTATTATTGCGTCAAGGAATTGTTTAATTCAGTTTTGCTAGGACTGCTTAAAAATCTTATAATAATTGCACTCATGCAAAATTCTTATCTTTCAGCTGATCTTCATTAATTAATTTTATTTAAGTCATTTTCAAAATAGTGATCTTTTCAAAACCATGAAATGCAACTCCATGACTTGGAAAGAGCAAGACAATATGAAAACAGGACATGCAAAATAGTATACGGGTGGGAAATTCCCTATAATTTTATCTTCCAGTGCTTTTTCTTCATCTTATTATTTTGTAAATTTCAGATGGCCTTTTTCGCTAACATTATGTCTTCAAGATGTGTGACTAACCGACAGTGGAATCCATGTAGTAGTAGAGAGTGTTTCCGGTCCATTTCCTGGCTGTGATGGCCACTTGTCGTTTCGCTCTGCCAGTGGAATTCGCATTTCTCAAATCCTCTTCCAATTTGTTCAGCTGCTCTCTAAACTTTCGATTCCAATGAGGTCTTCGTTTTTGTCCGACAAAATTCTCTTAAAATCTGGTAAAGTGCCTATTTGACTCATTTTATAGCAAAATTCACAAGAATATTCGCCAGAAAGTGATTTTGAAATGTGAGAAGAAAATTCTAGATTTGAACAGGAAAGAAGTATTTTTATCTCGCATCTAAACATCTAAAAAAACTTGATAACTGTTAGAACAGTTCTAATCACTTGAAGTTTGAAAGATGAACATAAATTTCGACAAAATGACTAACTCTGTCAAAATGGTGTCTCCATCTACGAGTACATCAGCGATGTTAGTCATTTGATTGATTTCGAACAGATCGAATGACTCGTTGTTGGGTCGTGTCACTTTCAGATTGCCGTATTTCTGAAATTGCCACTTTGCTAATATCATTATGAAGTGCGCGATAAATTTCTAATATGCGATATGACCTAAATTCTTTCCTGTTTTGTTTAAAATGCGCTGTTATTGTAGTAAGTTTTCTAACTTCCGTTATAAATCAACCGACATCTGTTATTATGATTTTCAAAACTCACCTGTCTTCTTGTTTCCATTTTGCTTCTATCTTCTGCAGTCATTGCTGTCTGTCTTCCTTGGGATCCCATCTTCTTCAGTCTTTGCAATCTATTCGCCATGCGGCGAGGATTTATTCCAAATTTCTAAATGATAATTCCTAAGATGGAAGAAATATCAAAATTACTCTTTGATATTCCTCTGCTTCTCCTTCTGTCATGTTGTTCGAACTGATCCAACGAAATTTTCCACCTCTTCCTCGAGGTTTCGATGCTTCATTCGTTGAATTTCTTGCTGGCTAAATATATAGATCTTTTCATCATTTAGTTATGACACAAAATTTGTATTTTAACGAAATAAAATTATAAGAATATTGTTTTGTTGAGAAAACGAGACTTTGTTACATCATCGATTATTAGTTAGTCAGAAATTAGGTAACTTATTCCACAGTTTAGTTTTTTCTTTCTAGGAATTGACTTACTTTGTTTGGTCTAAATTGGGCAATAGTTACTGCAATTAGGCAGAAGAGTAGGAAGATTGAAAACGAATGCATTACTGTAGATAGATTTGAATGTTTCAATTTCCACTCTTCCCAATGAATGGTGCCATTTCAACTCGCCAGCTTTATATAACTCACTGGCAGATGAATAATGTTATCGTTTTTTTTTTCGGAAAATGCCCCCGCTTGGACAAAACCATTATGACAAAGAGTTGAGAAATTTGCGATTTATTAGGGGAATCGGATAAAGTTAACATTGGATGGATGTGGGCTAAGGCACAGAGCCACACACGACAGGGTAGGACGACACTCGGATTGTTTGTTAGTTCAGCCATCGGCTAAAGATCGTCCAAGACTCGGCTAAATACGGACTAATTCAAATGTCTCAACATGTGATTGCCAAATGGATATGTTGTGGGCGATTGGATAGACCTGCAATTCTGCAAAGCGTTCAAGGAATTTTTACAAAAAGCATGAATGAATCAACAAGCAGAAAATGCCATAATCTAATAATAAATGAAACACATGACAAGACTTTTCTATATCCTGGAAGCAGGAATGTGGTTGAAATATTCATCAATCATTGCAAAAAAAAATCATAATGATCTTTGCTGTCAATTCGGTTCCGGATTCTGAAATTCGATTCGAAACCTAACATTTCATTTTCGTCGAAAGTTGTCTTCATAAATGAGAGACCATTGCAAATCGGTTCTTCATTGCGCTCTGATAACTATTTTATAGGCTCGGCTCATCGATTTTTCGGTTATGTTCTCGATGATATTCAGAATTTCATTCAAGAAATTGATGAAGTTTCCGACATTTTCATTAAGTTTGACGAGTCAACGAGTTTTGATTGATTTTGTGCGTCATTTCGGCTGATCTGGTACCTTCTGCTCAAGAGGGTCCTTTCGGATCGGCTGCTTATGAAGAGACGAATCTGATAATGCTTGATTATGAGTTATCCGTTCCTTTTATAGCTCACTCAAGTCGCGCTATCTAATGTTAGATATGCGAATGTTGACTAATTTGAGGCTTGAATGCATGCAAATTTTAAAACTTCTTCCACTTTTTTCAGTATTTCTGTCGTTCGAATGGCAAACATGACTCTTGTAAAATGGAAACATTTTCATAATCTTCATGTTTTAGCAGCTAATCATTCCTCATACTTTACGTATCAATACAGGTCGTCTTTTGCTTAGCTAGATATCATCATCAGTTGATAATCAATTCTTTTTCAGCTTGAGAATGATAATTAGGCCAAATCACTCTCTTCTCCATCCAGCTTCATCCTTCACCAATTCATCGCTATGCTTTTCCAAATTGTTCGATATTTACCTGTTTCACTATTTCTGTTTATCTTACAAGGTAGGAAATGTAGAAATCATTTGAAACAAATAAAAATATACAGTCAGGTGTGATTTAATGAAAATGATGGATCAGGGATGGATGGATAAATTTGAGCCGAGAGAATACAAGAGGGAAGGTGCAGAGGAGGATCTCACAAAGGACAACAACTTTGGCTATAGTCCTCAGGGCGTCAAGGATCTAGATGAGGTTTATTTACTTTAGACCATGTTACTTTTCGGTGTTATTTATCCAATTATCATGTTTGCTTAAAATATATTCGTGCAAGAATACTGTAATTAAATTATCATCAATTAGGTCGGCTCCATGGTTGGAGGTGGAGATGCTGATCTGCTCAGCATCTTGCGACCCTACTATTCCATGGTCGAAATGTCTGCGAATGGCAACAAGAGGGTTTGTTATCTGATTCTATCATTACTTTGGTATTCAAAATTTAAACAAAAATCAGTCAACTTCTGAAAATATCCGAATTTCGCTCGGGCTAAACATCAATTTCAAACTTAAAGTAAAGTTATGGAAGGATCTTCAATATTACGTGTGTAAAGAAGAAGGGTATCAAATATTTCATAATCCCTAAAGCCATACAACATGCAAACGCAACATTTCGAGCACTTTCCTTCTTTCCTTGAATCATCAGATTCATTCCTAGTTTCTCTAGTTCGAACTCTATACCTTTCTCTGCGTCTTTGTCATAACTCCAAATAGCATAAATAGGGGGTAATCCCAACCTAAAGAGGAAGAGGGGATGGACATGGAATAGCACAGTATCACGACCCACAGTTAATTCAAATGATTATCTCTACTGATTATTGTATTATTCTGTGATAATAAATCTCTAGTCAAGTATCGTCTAACTAAATCCATCAACTAAAACTTTTACTCGTGCATAAAAATAGTCTATTTCAAGGGAATGGGCTCGTATATGCACGTGTTGCCCGATTCGAAGGAAGGCGACACTCCGATCTACTCTCTCGGAGCTTCATTTTATGGAGGAATTGAGCCCGCTGGAGCCAAAATTGGCTATATGAATCGACCGTTCGGAAAGTGACGCATAAAGTTAGGTTGGAAAATACGTTCTCAAAAATACACTATTTATGTTTGCGATATTTACATCACAATTGATGATGAATTGTCTTAAAGAAAGAAATAAATACAGTTTGAAGATGATACGCTTCCTATGCATTAGATCAGTTTCGTCAACTTCAGCTTCTGCTGTTTTGGTATAAGAATTGCACTGAAGATCGGCTCTGTATCGACCTTCTTTCCAGGCAAAGGTTCGATCTAAAATACATTTTTGATTGACTTGAAAAAGCAGAAAATCCGATCGTCAAATAAATGTTTCAAAAGAAGCGCTGACAATCTTTTCTCAAAATTACTCATGCAAAAATCTGAAAAATTGAGAAATATTGTTTCAGGTTAAGTCATTCTTATTAAGATAGGAAAATGAATAACCTTGTATCTCTGAAGAATTGACACTAGCCCAATGAACAATTCGAGCCGAGCCAACCCTTCTCCTGCACAGATTCTCTTGCCTATCGAAAAGGGAATGCATTGCTCCACTGCTGTCTGAAATTTTGAGAATTTTTCAAAGAAAACGGCAACTGCTATTTGATAAGATGACGAGACCTATCTCTTTCCACACTATTACGCTCTATTTTTCCTCCCTCCCCTATCTCTAACTATAGTCTCATCATATCATAGTAATTGCTAAAGAAAACTGAAAAATGAGAGGTTATGTCAGATCGAGTTACTGTTTCATCGCTATTTTGGAGCACTGTAAAAATGTCTAACTTAGAAATCAATAATTACTAGAAGAAAGATTCTTGATAAATATAGCGGCAGACAAAAGTTTGGAAGTTTTATTTTATTTTGAAGTGACTAATCCATTAGTCTATGATGATGATCGAATCGTTTTGTAATATGGCAGAATTTAAGAAAAATGGCATTCTCATTGCTTGCATTAAGTCTCGTCAAGTTCGGATTAGAAAAGATAGTTGTGCTCAGGAATAGTTTAAAAATCATGTTTCCAAACTTTCACTCGCCATTGTAAATAAAAAATTCCTACCATATTGGGTGTGACTCCGTCTTCCATTAGGAATCTCTCAGGCATGAACTTCTTGGGGTCTTTGTACACAGGCGAGTGCCAGAGCACATGAGAGAGATGGGCCATAATAAGTGTGTCATTGGGGATGAAGTACTGAAATGAACATTTTGGATTATGGTTACATTTTGAAAGCATTAATTTTGATGAATTTTGAACCACAACTCCAGAGATGTAACTAAGGTATCACAAAGGTCTCAACTTTCACTTCTAATCCCTCGGTAAAATTTAGTTTTTCAGAGACTGATAAGAAAGGAAACTATCATACTTTTCCAACCGATGTGTCTTTTGTTGTTCGGTGAATCACGTTCTGAGCCACCAAATTGCAGAGTCGTTGAATTTCTTGGATTGTTGCACTGAAAATCAATTTTAAGTTGCGGAAAAATCGCGCTATCCAGAAACCTCTTGATATTTTACTAAAATGAAAAATAGGGGTTGAAAAGAATGATGTCATGAACTTGTCTTTTCATTAATATTTCATACCACGAACTTTCCAGATTGTTCAAAGAACTAAAAATCCCACTTTGTGTATGGCATATTTGCCCTTTCCTTGAAATTTGGCTGCCTGTCCGTGCCGAACACCTCATGTATCTCCTTCCTGACTTTGTCCTGCGCCTGCTGATTGTCGGCCATGAACAGCATCGCCCATCGCAGAGTTGTCGAAGTCGTCTGAATTCGAACGTTGTATTATTCACTTTGTCTGTAAACGCACAACAACATGCCATATAGAACAACAAGGGGAATTCTTACCAGAAGTACACCTAATCCCTGGACATATAAGCTGAGATCAAAATCATCCTACCTATCCCTATCTCTATTCACTATATGACACGCGCACTACTTTCTTATTACAAAAGATAAATAATGAAACAAACCTCCATTCCGGCGACGAAGAAGTCGATTGCTACCATTTTCATCTGTTGGTTACTGAAAGCACATAGCTTGAACAATGATATGAAATCTGGAGAAGTTTAAATGTATTTCATCATAAGGACTAGAGAAAGATAAGGTAAGAGCTTTTTAGCTCATATTACTACGCCTAATGTTGATATTTTGCGTTACTCACATTTTCTTGCATCAATGACTAAAACTGACTTGATTTCCTCTGCAACTCCCTTGTCGATCATCTTCTGATAGGCGTGAATGAAGCATTCTGGCTCCGAGTTCGGGTCGTATGATTTCAACGATTGTTGAACGTCCTCTTCCACGTGTTTCATCATCTGAATATTACGATTCTTTTCCAAGCATATATGCTTATTCATACCGGCCGACTAGTGCCCTCCAATCTTCTAACAGCCTTCCAACCAATGTACGGAATGTATCTAATCCAGGGGTATTGTTGAGCCAGAAGAATCAGCTTGCTATCGCTAAATAAAATATATAGAAATTAGCAAATTTAGACGAACGATACTTACCGAATACAGGCAATTTGATTGTTAAAAGCCTCGACGAACTGCACGAATCTCTCACATTTGTCATAAGGATAGTGATACCCGAACAGAGTCTGGTTGATCACGTTTCCGACGAACAGCTGAAAACGTAATAATTTAATTGGTGAAGTTCTACCACTTTGCACTTATGAGCATGATACCCACAAGTGAGAAATTTTGCAGTGGATACAGGTACTCAATGTCATACCTTATCTTATGTAAGGTTAAGTACTGGTTTTTTTAATTAGGCAGGCAGATGTGAGATACAGGTACGATTTTTGGTACCTTTGGGCGTCCCTGTTCATGAGTAAAGGTTCAGATATCGCGTTTAATAGAGAAGCCACTATTTTATAGGATTTGAAAGAACAATGAACTTTTTTTATCTCATAAGTTAACATGCTTTAACAGTTCATGCCATTTTTTAAATGAAAATGCGCCAACCTGGATAGGCCATCTCATGTCGATTTGGTCGCTCTTGGCATAGAGGGAATCCAAGTGATGCAAGCAGTCCTCCATCGAAATTAGAACCTGAAAATATTTTTCCTAACTCATTTTTATGATGACAATTTTGCCTGTTGGCTCATCAGATCAGACCCCATGCCGAAATTCCTCAGGATGTGCAGAGATGCTCTTCTATTCTCTCTCCAAACTGGTCCCTAAATTATTAGAATAAAAAATACATAACTGTGAGTTGAAGAACTTGATAAATGCATCTACCCTTATAAGCTGATACAAATATAAATATGAAGCGTATCTTGAAGGATTAGATATTCCTTCTAAAGCTCTCGTTACTCATTTGCACTATTCTATTCTCCTAATGTAGCACTTTTCAATAAAAATCCCAAATGTCTAGCCTGTGAAAAGATGACTCCTCCATTAGTGGAGTCGAGCATGTTGATGCGATCAGGGAAGAGTCCCGATCTGCCAACGAAGTCGTCTCCTTTCGTGGCCAAAGCCTCTTTGATAAGGTGGAAATCCGTGATAATCACATATGGACGAGGTAGGAAGATCGTGTAGACAGGGCCGTACTTGTCTGACAGTTCCGAGAGCACTTCGTGCAATCGACTGTATGCATCCTTGGGAAACTAAAAACAAATAGTTCTTATATTTCATAAGTAGATTCGACGTTTTGTCAAGTTTTCTTGAATGTAGTAATCTCTCAACTGAAGATCGCCTACTTTTCTAAAGATATTCCGTGAAAATAGAGTAAAATTGTAGGAAAACTTTTATAGAAAACGGAATACGAACATACTGTTAAAAGATTTCCCGCAAGAGGGAGTGGAGTTGGGCCCTTGGGATATTTGTTCACATCATCGTAGAATTTGCGGATGTAATAGGCAGCCAGAACGAAGAATAAGGCAATCAGATAGAGCATTAAAATCTTAGAGGATAGAACTACTGTAGTTCGAAAGTTGATAAAACAGACGACAGTCTGCAATGGGGGAAATGGTTTTATAGTTGAAAGGGGGAGGCATGAAAAAATGAAGAAAAGAACGCGACAATGGCCGACACAGAAAGCACACAAGGTAGAAAAGGAAGACTTGGAGAGGGAAGAAAGGAGAAATCTACAAATGATATGAGAAGTTGCAAAGACTATGCAATCTTGCCAATATCTTAGATCCGAGAAAAGATCTCCAAAATCTATCCATAGGTTTACGATTCGAAATAATGATACTTCGATTTATTCATCAATCATTCAAATGTTAAAAAAGTGTCTTTTGATGCTACGCAAAACACAATGCATTATCAGAAGGCCGAACGAGAGGGGAAGAGGTTATCAAATTATCAATTTCTAATTCATAATGCGACTCAACAATTCCATGTCAGGCAACCAAGAGTCGATGTTTCATTGCTAATCACAAGTCAGCTGTCTATTTTTGTTGAGAAAAAAATCACCAAGTTGAAATTTTCATATCGCACGACATGTTTTCGTGTCCCAAGTGATAAAGAATTTCCGAATGCTAATAAAAAACACCAATACATTTATTGATTTCCAAGTATTCTCACATTCTATATCCATAGTCGTCTTGAAGAGTTCTTGAAAGACATCTACACCAAAATGGACGAAGTTAATCGCTTTCAGGAGTGTACATCTCTTTCAAATTCTAAATAAGATTCAAAATAAAATACCCTTTGACAAGGAAAGAACGTCCAAGTGAGTGACTAGTTTCTGAAGACAAATCGAGTAGAATTGCTACTATCTGATGCACAAAATGATAACAGAAGTGGTTGAGCAAAATATAAAAGGAGTAAAATGAACGAATACCTGAGTCGAGTATAAGTGATAAGGATGAGAAAAGGAATTAGGAAAGGAAGAAGCATTTGTTGTAGGAAATGGCCAGCAGTACGCGTGAGGACTGCACTTCGGACGAGGAATATGGTGGTAGCTGGAAAGTGAAAGATAAATATGGAATGAAAACCGATAGACTTCAGCCAAACTACCATTTTCAAATGTGATCAAGATCAGTTCAACTTCAACTTTATATTGAAGTGGCAATTTTATCCACTTCTCACGACTCGGCTACAAGTATTTTCCATTTATAAATGCAGTACTTCCAAACTCTATATTCCCTTCCTTCTTTGTTTCGAGAGGAATGTACTCACTCGTTAGAGAAAAGTTACTAATAACCTTTTACTCCATACTTCATAGTCCATCTAAAAATGATCTACCTTGAGGTAGTTGAGACAAGTCATGGCAGAGGGCAGTTCGCTGTCTTCGGCCGAGGATTTCCTGGCCACGGTCAGAGGGGGCGACAGAGCTGAGAATCCACCCACTGGCAGTCTGAACAGGTATGAATGAAATATGTTCAAAGTTCAATATTATTAAATTGAAGGAAAGAATCGATTCAAACCTGGGAGATCCAGTGACGAACTGGACGAAGTTGCGCTGCTGCTCTCTGTCGAAGGAATTCAGCTGCGAAACCAGCCACTTGATTTGAGGAGAATCGTGCGAGTAACTGGAAGTAGATTGATTGTCAGAGGAAAAACATATTGCAAATGAGTTGACATAGTCTTTAGTTTATTGTTAAAAATACAATTTCAAAGATAAACTATTGGATTTACGTCGTAAAGAATCTAGGTTATGCACAGCTCATAAATACTTATTCTTCAGTAATCATATGCACTGACCCGTGATCAGGCTTGATGGCCTGTGCGATGGCAGTCGGACTCCAGTTCTTCTGGCTGCTTTGACTCGATCCGCAGCCACAGAACAACTCGTCCAATTCTGCAGGCCCAAAGATGCAGAGCAGAGACGGGTCGAGTAGTTGCGAGAAGCCGCTGCGCAGAGCGTGGAACTGGGCTGACACTCCTCCCGACAACAGCCAGAATGACACTAACTGAAAATGGAGGAAATTTGAGGAGGTAAAACAACTAGATGACAGACTAACAAAGTCTATTCTTCTTCACACAATTCTATTTGCTCTTTCATCCTTCTCTATCTACCTCGAATTAGACTCCATTTCTGTCACTTTGAGTTCTCAAATAAAGCATAAAGTCCAACCTGAATGAACTGTTTGACGTTGTGTTTGGTGACCTGCTTGCGACTGCCGCCCTGCAGCAACTCGAAGGATTCCTCTCCCGGCAGAGTGAACGAGGTCTCCAAATGAAGGAAGTCCTCTTCGGGGGTGAGGGACAGGTTGTGCAGAGAAGTGAACAGATGCGGGTCCAATTGATGGAGCAGAGACAGATGGGCAGAGGTAGAGACGCAGGGGAAAGGGGAGGGGGAGGAAAGAAAGTGGAGGAAGACAGGGGAAAGAGGCAGGTCGAAGAGGCGAGAATCAGACAGGGATTGGGCCAGAAGACGGCCGAGCAGCCGGAAATGCAACAGGAGAGAGGACGATGGGGTTGAAGAAGGGAGGAGGGCGCGTGGGAATAGACCGAATGGGCAATGAATGTACTCAGTCGATGTGCCGTCTGCAAGATTATAAAATAAAGAAAAATAAAACAAAAGTTCTACCTGCATCCTCTTCCTTCGTGGTTTCCTTTCCATACCACATGGCGAGGTCGGCCTTCTGGAATTCCCTGCTGATGACCGTGTAGAACTCGAGTGTCGGTCCAAATCCACTGCCTGCCTCGCCTGAGAAACTCACCTCCAGCAGGGCTCTGCAATTATTCTATTTTGGTTGAAAATGAACGAGATCTTATTCTTCTACCAATCGTCGAGTACATGAATTTGGACATGAATGAAAAACTGCATGCAATCTATCATCTCTAATCGTCATATGTTGATATTTGCAGATTCTTCCAACATCAATCCACCCACCTGTCTCCCAAATTGGCATTGACAGCCTTCAAAGTGCTCTGAATGAGGGCGTCTCTCTGCACCTCGACTTTCCTCCTCTCGATTCTGTGCGCGACTCGCCCATTCGGCTCTGCACTCCCTGCACTCTCCCTCT